>JASDQU010109491.1:240362-269515 GCA_032191745.1 Picea mariana | reverse complement strand
AAGATTATGGATAAAATAGCTCATTGTTTTCTGATAGATGGTGGGTCTGGTCCGAGCGTTATGTCCAAAATTATTATGGAAGAGCTAGGCCTTTCTTGTACAAATTAAAACACAAGGAATACGCTATCCTATAATAATCAAAAAAATTCTACCACAGGTGAGATCAAAGACGTAACTTTAGTACTCTTAGCTCACCCTGAAATAAGAACTACCCTAAGTATACAAGTAATTGATATGCATACAAGTACCTATTCAATCATTTTGGGTAGAGACTGACAAGCCTTAACTAGTGGTTACCTTTCACTAGATGGTTTACATTTATCCATCCCTAAGAATGGAAAGAATATTATTTTCCTAAGGGAAGGAATAATTTCACCTTACATTGAAAGTGTTCCTCAGCGTAATGTAAATTATGTTGAGGAAGACATGGGTGTCTGTTCAATCTTTGTTGATGAAGATGACATGGTTCTTGAACCGACTGATTATGATGATAGTATGTGGCATATGCACTTTGATGGTGCATGTTCAAATGAAGGTAACAACACAGGTATTATATTATACTCTCCTATGGGTGAAATTCATAATTTCTCCTTCAGATTATAATTTTCTTATACGAACAATGTTGCTAAGTTTGAAGCCTTATTGTTAGGCATTGAAAACACTTATAATATTGGCTTAATGCAGGAGCATCATCAACAACAAGCAAGCGTGGAGGCGGAAGACAGCTGGGATGAACGCCATCACATTTTGGCACACGTCTAAAATGTTTTGAAATGTTTTTGAAAGTTTAGATGCACAGGCATTGATGGAATAGTTAAGAAGGCGTACTTCCATATTGTAAACAGATCTTGAGCAACCCACTCTCATCTGTAGGATGTAGAGGCATTTATTCTAGTTAACGAAAGTAGGTAGATTTAAAAATTCTAGATTAGACAGTTTTAGGAGCTGGAGGGAAAACGACTATAGACACCCTCATCTTTGTATGATTGTATTGGTGAGAGATAGTAGGATTAAGCACATTAGAATATAGGAGAAACAAAGAGTAACAGATAACAATCCATGTACAGAAGTTCTGAGATTAATATATGAATCTTTGAATTCAGACTCATGGTGTTCTAATACTTTCTGTGTATACATGCTGAATGCTATGCTTATGGTTGTTTTACTCTTTCTGTTGTGAAATTGCTTTTATGCTATGTATGTATGATTTCATGTTAAGTATTTGAAGTCTGAGAGAGTATGGGAATGAGTTTCAATTGTTTCTCTTCTTGAGTAAGAGTTCCTGCAAGGAGTGCAGTGAAGTGTCCACAAGGAGTGCGTTGACAGAATTCAGAGTTTACCTCTGAAAGCTCAGGAAGGATACCGTTGTTCTCATTTCAACTGAAGTGCAAGACAAGCACAAAAGCTGCGCAAGGTGTGCATAGGCTGGTTGAGACCTTAGAACCTATAGACTAAGGTTGAGAGATTGAAGGACTGTTGTTGCAGAGTTGCATAGACTTAAGGGATTCAAATATTTAGAAATATTTGGAGAAGTGCCGCAAGGAGTGCGTGCAGGAAACGCGAAGAGAATCTCGGAATCGTGAAACGTGAAGGAAATTGAGGAAGTGCGTTTCAGCATTTCGGCAAATAGGGGTTCGTGAAATTCGGGGGTCGTAGTGACACAAGGTTAGGGTCGAGAGTTTCGAACTCCCGATACCCGGAAGCCCGAAAATAAAGGAAGCTATCGAAGGTGGTTCAAGTTCCGAAAATCAGAAAAGGTGACAGGTGGCAGGAGTCCATGTCAGGAGTATAGTATAGCTCGAGGGGATAATTGGAAAGTCAGGAAACCTCGCGACAGGATTTGTGAAGTCCCGAGAAAGGAT
This sequence comes from Picea mariana, assembly GCA_032191745.1. Classification (NCBI taxonomy): domain Eukaryota; kingdom Viridiplantae; phylum Streptophyta; class Pinopsida; order Pinales; family Pinaceae; genus Picea; species Picea mariana. The sequence goes on along the minus strand of JASDQU010109491.1, from coordinate 267,653 downwards.
ACCATTTCGACATTTCAAAATTTTGGGTTTTGGAAGGTATAGGAGACAAAGAGTTTGGGGATAAGCCCTATGAACTCCCGGTACACGAAATCGTGCTAACCATTGGATCAAGGGGAAGAAACATAGCCATTGATTTTCCTTGGAAGCGGAACACCAGTGTTTCGGTGTTTCGAGATTCAGCATATCGGGAATCTTGTTGACAGGGTGACGAGACATTGTGCAAGGAAATCTCGAAGTCGCGAAGTGTGGCAGGACTTAGAGTGGACTTTTTGGGATTTTGGAAATTCAGGTTTCGGGACTCCGGGAGTCGAGAGGAAGAGTTACGTGTCATTGCAACTCCCAAAATCGTAAAGAGAGAAAAGACAAAATTAGTGGCAAGGTGAGTCGAGAGTCTGGTATTTCGGGTTTCAGAGGTTGAAAAGGTAAGGCACTCAACGTCGGGATTCGTGAAATCATGAAATCCGGTATCCCGAAAAGAAAAAAGAGAAAAGTCCCGAAATCAGTTGGGGTTTGATCGTGGGATTTATGCTGGTGAATGATCATGCGGGCATAATTCTGGAGGGCCTGTGAATTATACTTAGGGAGGGGGAGTAAATAATTTCTCGAGAGGAATAGAGAGAGTCAGTCAGACTCTAAAGGGCCAAAGTTGAAAGATCCTATGCGGACTCCAGCCTGAGGGTTTAGGGGTCTTGCTTCATGACTATGGTCATCTTATTATTCTTGGTGATTCAAAACTTGTTATAAACTTAGTTAGGAAGATCTATAAGCCCAACAATGAGTTACTTATGCAGTACACCCAAGATGTTTGGGCATTAATCTAAAATCTATTGTGTTTCAACATCACTCATATTAAAAGAGAACTTAGCTCTATGGCTGACAGGTTAGTTGTTTTTGCAGCCTCACCTACAAGACAAATTTTACCTCAGAGACCGGATTGTATGTTTATGTCTCTTTACCAACCTTATCTTCTTGATAACGTAGAATCTTGGCAAGATTTTCCAGATGATGATGGTATCTGTGTCGTCATACAGAATGAACCTTACAAGCCTAAGGAAATCATTTCCCTTGAAAACGATAAAATCCCGAAAGGATTAACTTCTCTTGAGAGTTCAATCTTGATGAGTTATGTAAGAAACAAAGAAAATGATAAAGAATAGGAGTCTAAAAGAAAATTTGGGGATACCATCCCCATGAACATTGGAACTCGTGAATCCCCAAAAATTATTAAAATAGGTGCTCAATGTTCTGATGAAGAAAAGAAGAAGTTCATGGACTTGTTCCAAGAATTTCGTGATGTTTTTGCCTAGTCTTATGATGATATTCGTGGTTTTAAACCTAATATTATACAACATGCCATTCCCATTAAGGAAGGGGCAAAGCTAGTTAGGCAGAAACACAGACCTGTGAATCCTGCACTCGACGAATTCACAATCCAAAAAGAAGTGGAAAAACTTCTAAACACTCATATAATCTTTCCATTTAAGTATTCTGAATGGGTATCAAATCTTGTTCCTGTCTGGAAGAAAACAAGTCAAATTAGGCTTTGTGTTGATTTTCGTGCTTTAAATAGGGCAAGTGTAAAAGATAAATTTCCACTTCCTAACATGGAGATGATCTTACAAGTTGCAGGATCTGAAATGATGTCCTTACTTGATGGTTTTTATGGTTATAATCAAATTTAGGTTAAGAGGGTCAATAAATATAAAACCACATTTACAACCCATTAGGGAACCTTTTCTTACGAATGAATGTCATTTGGCTAGTCTAATGTAGGTGCTACTTTTCAGATAGCTATGCATTTAGCTTTTGACGATCTAATCGGTAAGATAATTCAGGTTTATCTTGATCATTTAACAATTTATTCCAAAACCTAATTAGATCATTTTGATCATCTATGAAAAGTCTTGATGTGATGTAGAAAATTTGGTATTTCTTTGAATCCTTTGAAGTCTATTTTTGGTGTCATCCAAGGTAAACTTCTAGGTCATATTTTTTCTGATTCAAGAATAAGCATAGATCCTAAGAGGGTTGCTACAATCCTAAATCTCCTAGCCCCTACATCAAAGAAATAAATTCAAGCTTTTATGGTCACTATAAATTTTGTCCGGAGGTTTGTTCTTGATTTTGATGTCATAGTTAAACCAATTCATTGTATGCTAAAACTGGACAATCACTTCTCTTGAACAGATGATATCAAAAAGGATTTCATAAGGATAAAGAAATAAACCAGTTCCACATCGGTTTTGGCGAAACCAAACTTTGAAAAAGACTTCATTATATATACGAATGTTACAGAAGAAGCAATTTCTGCAATTCTTATGCAAAATGATGATCAAAATAATGAAAAACCTGTAGCTTACACAAGTGAAAGGTTATCGGATGATGAAATCAAATATTCTTACATTGATAAGCATGTTTTCTCTCTTGTTAGTGCTATAAAAAAATTCACCATTTTATTTTAGGCAAGCACACACAGGTAAAAGTCCCGTTGAATGCGGTCAAGTTTTTTCTTTCACAAATGCATCTTTCAGGTAAGCTTGCACATTGGCTTGCGAAAATTCAAGAGCATGATTTGACGATCATGACATCTAAAATGATCAAGGTATGTGACTTATCCCTTCTCTTAGCTCAAAATGCTGAATCAAGTGAATTTTTTGAAGATGAAGAGAGTTCACTATCAACATTATTTTACATTGAAAATCAAAATCTTACTCTTTCAGAGCACCTCTGGTACAAATATTTCATTCATTACTTGCAATTTCAGAGGTGTCTAGATCACTTGAATTCTCATCAACGAAGGAGGCTTCGTCTTGAAGCTTCTAAGTACCTCATTTTAGGAGATTCTTTGTTTATAAGATTTGATGATGGGTTGTTGCTATGATGCATTGATGATAACACAACATAAAGAATATTGAATGAGATTCATGGATAAACAACATCTATTATTCATATATGTGGTCATTTCACTGCCAAAGCCATTGCTTTTAAAATCCTTAGGACTGGTTATTTGGTGCAGACCCCCCTTCTCTCCAAGTGCTGCGCGACCTCCTGGTCTAGGATCTTCTCAAGACTAAATTGAAACAGTCTTCAATACCCTGCTGGAACCTCTAAGAAATAATCCAAATGTCTTTTTACGAAAATTACGCCCGCATGAACAAGCGCTAAGCACAAGTCTCCTCCATGTGACCACGCCTTATGACCACACGCTTATTAAAAAAGGCACATCGCGATTTTGCACATCGAGAATTTCCGATGCGATTCACCTCCGTTCTCCCGATCCCTCGATACCCGAAATTGTGAAATATCTGGATCAGGTCAATGGTCCACAATAGCTCTCCAGCCAACGACTGTGATCAAGTCATGATTTTGCATTTCACCTTTGAACGCTTCAACTCTTCAAAACTTAGAAATGTTTCTAAGTGTTTCCTCTTGAGACTTAAAACCACTACTCCTCTTGAGCTTCTAGTTATTGAAATTAAATCTCGTCCTTAGTGCACACTTGCACTTTGTGTCTTTTACAAAAGACCTTCTAACGCCCTTTTGTCATACTCTACACTCAACCTCCCGAGCTTTCAAACTTTAACACAAGTTTGTTTCTGTACGCACTCCTTACGATCAATATGCACACTCTGTATATGGAATTTCCCTGCTATCTCTTCTGAGATTTAAGTCGAAAAATACTTCTTCACATGCACTCCTTGCGCTCTGCATGCACTCCTTGGATAATCTTATAGAAGAGAAACAATTGAACTTATTCAATTATTCATTCATTCACTCACTATGAATATCATACATTCACCAACACATAACAACACAGTCAAATTGTAAACAATATCTACACTATGTATTTGGGTCAATTTCCTCTGTTCTATTCATTTAAGAAGAAAACATAATTATAGTAGCTATCTTCTTCACAACTATTAAAAAAACTTGTCTAAGGACCCAGAGCTTCCTCGCTCTTCTTCCTCCTATCTAAATACTATTACATTCTATTCAAATGGTTACCTACTCAATTTGCAACCTAATGACTAATCAGGGCATTTACCCTACATTTGTAATACATTACAGTCGTGTAAAGGATTTACAATCGTTCTGTCATTTCAAACGGTGGCCCGACTTTACATACAGTTAATAAATTAACGAGAAAATAAAAAAGATCTTCACACCACTACCAAGATGGTTAAGGTCGGTTTGGCTCCTTCGATGTGTTGAGGTGTCGATTCTAATTTCACGTCCGCTTCCTTTTGATGTGATAGTGATGCTCCTGCATCATACTCCATTGGAAAAAATATTCATGGACTCCTGTCCATGAGCTCTCACATTGTTTTACCATGTTTCAAAATATCAGGTTCAGTTACCCGACTTGAATCTTCCACAGGGTGATCCTTCCATTTTACTAAATATTCAGGATACATCTTTCTTCTGGTTTTTCTTCCAACTCTTTGTTCTAAAATTCTCTCCATTTGAGGTTTTTCTACCATGGGAATTTGTTGTTCCCACTGAATCTCTTCCTGATCATCCAATTCTCCTATGTCATCTCTGTTATAAGGATATAAATCTGCAACGTTGAATATCGGTGATATCCCAACATTATCCGACAACTCAATTTCATAAGCATTTACTGCAAATTTTCTAAGGATCTTGCATGGTTCTATATTTTTCATCTTGAACTTATTATATGTTCCTCTGGGGAACCTTTCCTTCCTCAAATGAGCTAAAACTTCATCTCCCACTTGAAATTGAACTTCCCTTCTTTTCTGATCAACTTTGTCCTTATACTTTTGATTACTATCCTGTATCTGTCTCCTAACTTGATCATGAAGTCTTTGCATTTATGTAGCAAAATCTTATGCTCCAGCGCTCCTGAATTCATCTTGTTTCAATTCTATCAATTCTACAACCCCTCTTGACTATCTTCCATATACTATCTCAAATGGACTTTTTCCAGTGATTCTATTAACTGAATTGTTAAATGCAAATTTTTCCAGTGCCTGAATTTGATCCCATTGACGACCTTGTTCAATGACTAAACTTCTTAACAAATTTCCCAGACTCCTGTTCACCACATCAGTATGTCCGTCTATCTGAGGGTGATGTGCTAAACTAAAATATAAATTGGTTGCTATCCTCTTCCATAGAGTCCTCCAAAAGTGTCCCACAAACTTAGTATTCCTTTCTGAAACTGTGCTTCTGGGCAATCCATGTAATCTTACAACTTTTCTGAAAAAAAAATTGGCTATGTGTGTAGCATCATTTGTTTTTTGGCATAGTATGAAATGTGCCATCTTGGAAAATCTATCAACCATAACAAATATGGAATCACTTCCCTTCTGGGTTCTAGGTAATCTCAATACAAAATCCATACTAATTGCATCCCAAGGCCTTTCTGGAATAGGCAATGGATGATACAGACCAATGTTTTGTCTCTTCCCTTTTGCATGTTGAAAAATATTACATCAGTCTACAAATTTCTTCATATCTTCCCTCATACTTGGCTAATAATACAAACTACTCAGTTGTGCAAATGTTTTTTCATGACCAAAATGTTCAGCTAAACCTCCACTATGATTTTATTTTAACAAATTATCTCTCATTGAACATCTTGGTATGCACAATTGGATTCCTTTAAACAACAATCCATCCTAGATCAAATATTCTGACCATGAGTTGTTATCCCTCAACAAAGGATTTTCATATGCTTCATAAGCCTCCTTAAAATCTAAATCTTCCTGATACATTTCCTTAAGGTGCTCAAACCCTAAGGTCTTCACTTGAAATTCCTGTATAACCAAACTTCTCCTACTCAAAGCATTTGCAACTTTGTTAGCACTTCTAGAAATATGTTTAATGACAAAATTAAAATTATGCATGAACTCTACCCACTTAGCATGTCTCTGATTCAACTTCTCTTGCCTAGTAATGAATTGAAAATCTTGATTATCACTATACAAGACAAACTCTTTTGGAATCAAATAATGTCTCCATTTTTTCAAAGCTTGAATCACTGCATAAAATTCCTTGTCATATGTAGAATATTTCTCCTTAGAATCATTCAACTTCTCACTGAAATAAGAAATTTTCCTATTATCTTGAGTCAAAACGACTCCAATGGCTATCCCGCTTGCATCACACTTCACCTGAAACATATTTCCAAAATCTGGTAAAACCAGAATTGGTTGTTCTGTTATCTTCTTTTTTAACACTCTTAAAATTTTCTCAGCCTCCTCTATCCAATTAAAAGACTTATGTTTCTTCTTCACAGTGTCCATCATAGGTGCACATATACCACTAAAATTTCTGATAAAATTTCTATAAAAACTTGCCAAACCATGGAAACTTCTCACCTCAAATATGCTCTTGGGTGACGACCATTCTTTGATTGATTTCACCTTTTCTGGATCCATATTCAATTCATTTGAAGAGATCACAAAACCCAAATATATGAGCTCTGTCTTCACAAAAGACTTTTCTTCAAGTTTATTAACAACTTTTCTTGTTTCAATCTCCTCATCACTAATGTCAAGTGCTTTAAATGTTCTTCCTCTGTTTTGCTGAAAACTAATATATCATCCAAATATACAATGACAAATTTACCTATGAAGTCCTTCAATACTTCATTCATCAACCTCATAAATGTACTTGGATCAGTTTTCAAACAAAATGGCATTACTATCCATTCATACAAACCTTCATTTGTCTTGAATGTTGTCTTCCATTCATCCCCTCTCTCATTCTTATCTGATGATATCCACTCTTCAAGTCTATCTTTGAAAAATAGCTTGCTCCACTCAAACAATCCATCAAGTCATCCATCCTAGGTAAAGTAAATCTATACCCGATGGCAATCTTTTTAATAGCTCTAGAATCTGTACACATTCTCCATCCCCCATCCTTCTTTGGACTTAATGTTGTTGGCACTGCACATGGGCTTAGAATTTCCCTAACTAAACCTTTATCCAACAAATCCTGAACTTGATTCTTAACTTCTTCATTCTCTCAAGGTGTCAACCTATATGCTGCTTTATTTGGTAAACTGGCTTCTGGAATCAAATCAATATGGTGACTAACACTCCTAATAGGTGTTAATGAGTGAGGCAACTCATCCACTACTATGTCAGCAAAATTCTCCAACAATTCTTGGATTTCTTCAAGTAAATCATCCACAGAAGTATTGGTAAGGATAACTCTTGGATTCCTTACTACAACAAATTAAATTTCCTGATCTTTCTTGACCTCCTTCAAGAGTTCCTTCCCACTCATGAGAAGTATTCTTGTGCTGGCTTCTTCCTTTTCTTTCTTCTCTTCTATTGGCAGTAACATGTGGGTTCTACCATTTTTTTTGAGAGTATAAGTATTTTTCCTCCCATCATGAATAACATTCCTATCAAACTGCCACGATCTCGCCAACAAAATATGACAAACATCCATAGGAATTACGTCACACATAGTCTCATCTTTATAGCCTCCTATTTTAAATTCCACTTTGCATTGTTGACTTACCATTACTTGATGTCCTTTCTGCAACCATGATACTTTGTATGGACTTGGGTGTGCAGTTGTCTCCAGATCCAACTTCTCCACCATCTCTGTTGATACTAAATTATCAATACTCCCACTGTCTATAATAATCTTGCAAACTTTGTCCTTTGTTTTACAAGCAGTTCTGAACAACCTCGTTTGCTGAACTTGGTCTTCTATTTCTTTCTCTGGCTTTAGAAGAACTTTCCTCATCATAAGATTTTGTCCTCCTTCTGCTGCCTCTGCTTCCACATTATTCTGGGCTTCAGAAATGTGTGCTTCTCCTCCTCCTCCTCTCTTCCTCTTGGGACATTCCCAAGACATATGTCCTATCTTTCCACAGGCATAAAATTTAATTCCACCTCCTCTACTTCTTCCTCTTCCTCGAGGGAAATAATTTCTCCCACCAAATGGTCTTCTTTGAAAAATTCATCCTCTTTCAAAGTGACCATATGATTTCTCAATCTCATCCTTAGCTTTCAGTGCCTTATCATAAACAAATCCCTTACCTCTTTTTAAGCCTTTGCTTCTGTTTCATTGACTCTGGTTTCTGGCCAACTTTTCTTCTGCCTTCAATTCAAGATGATAAGCATCTTCCACTGTCCTCACAGTCATCATGCTGATTTCATCTTGAATTTCATACCTCAAACCATTTATATACCTAGAAAATTTTTCATCATCCTTCTCTCTTTGTCCAGTCCTAATATTCAACCTATAAAATTCTTTTGTATACTCTTCCACTGTCATACCCCTTTGTCTCAGGTTTTGCAATTTTCTGAACAACTCTATCTGGTAATCCCTAGGTATGAATTTAACCTTCAATTTGGCACCCATCTTGTCCCAATCCTTTATCTTCTGTTTACCTTTTCTCTTTCTTTCCGCTTGCAGTTCATCCCACCACAATTTTGCATGTCCTTTTAATTTGGTGACAACATGTCTCACCCTCCTTCCTTCCTCAACATCTTCATAGTCGAAATACTTATCTAGGGACCTTATCCAGTCCAATAACTCTTCAACATCCAAGTTACCTTCATACATTGGGACGCCCATCTTTTCTCTAGCTCCCAACTTCACAATATCTTTCAGTAAGCATTCTTTAGCCGGATCTTCCCCTTTAACTTCTTCAACTTCTATTTCTTTGTTTTTTGCATCACTTACATCTTTAGCAGTAGGTGTTCTCCTTTACATTGCTTCCATCACTTCCAACCTTGTGCGAAGTTCTCTCACTTCTCTTCCTACAATACGATTTTCCATAGGTGGTCCTGTGCGTATCCTCGATGACATTGCTTCAACTGTTCCTAACACACTGAATTCAACTTCAAATCCTTTTCAGGATCTGATACCACTTGGTGCAGAACCCCCTTCTCTCCAAGGGCTGCGCGACCTCCCGGTCTAGGATCTTCTCAAGACTGAATTGAAACAGACTTTGATTCCCTGCTGGAACCTCTAAGAAACAATCCATAGGTCTTTTTACGAAAATTACACCCACGTGAACAAGCGCTAAGCACAAGTCTCCTCCACATGACCATGCCTTATGACCACATGCTTATTCAAAAAGGCATGTCATGATTTCACGTATCAGGAATTCCCAATGCGATTCACCTACGTTCTCCCGATCCCCCGATACCCGAAATTGTGAAATATATGGATTAGATCAATGGTCCACAATAGCTCTCCAGCCAATAGCTGTGATGAAGTCACGATTTTGCGTTTTGTCAACTCTTCAAAACTTAGAAATTTTTCTAAGTGTTTCCTCTTGAGACTTAAAACCACTACTCCTCTTGAGCTTATGGTTATTGAAATTAAATCTCTTCCTTAGCACACAGTTTCACTCTGTGTCTTTATCAAAAGACTTTCTGATGCCCTTCTGGCATACTCTATGCTCAACCTCATGAGCTTTCAAACTTTAACACAAGTTTTTTTCTGTACGCACTCCTTGCGCTCTATATTCACACTCTGCATATGAATCTTCCCCGCTATCTCTTCTGAGCTTTAAGTTGAAAAATACTTCTTCACATGAACTCCTTGCACTCTGCATGCACTCCTTTCATAATCTTACAGAAGAGAAACAATTGAACTTATTCAATTTTTCATTCATTCACTCACTATGAACATAATACATTCACCAACACATAAGAACATAGTCAAGCTGTAAACAATATCTACACTATGTATTTGGGTCAATTTCCTCTGTTCTATTCATTTAAGAAGAAAACATAATTACAGTAGCCATTTTCTTCACAAATATTAAAAAAAACTTGTCTAAGGACCCAGAGCTTCCTCGCTCTTCTTCCTCCTATCTAAATACTATTACATTCTATTCAAACAGTTACCTACTCAATTAATGCAACCTAATGACTAATCAGGGCATTTATCCTACACCTGTAATACATTACAATTGTGTAAAGGATTTGCAATCGTTTCGTCATTTCGAACGGTGGCCCGACTTTACATACAATTAATAAATTAACGAGAAAATCAAAAAGATCTTCACACTGCTACCAAGCTGGTTAAGGTCAGTTTGGCTCCTTCAATGTGTTGAGGTGTCGATTCTAATTCCACGTCTGCTTCCTTTTGATGTGATAGCGATGCTCCTGCATCATACTCCTTTGGCCAAAATATTCATGGACTCCTGTCCATGAGCTCTCGTACTAATTTACCATGTTTCAAAATATCAGGTTCAGTTACCCAACTTGAATCTTCCATAGGGTGATCCTTCCATTTCACTAAATATTCAGGATACATCTTTCTTCTGGTTTTTCTTCCAACTCTTTGTTCTAAAATTCTCTCCATCTGAGGTTTTTCTACCACGGGCATCTGTTCTTCCCACTGAATCTCCTCCTGATCATCCAATTCTCCTATGTCATCTCTGTTATAAGGATATAAATTTGCAACATTGAATATCGGTGATATCCCAACATTATCTGGCAACTCAATTTCATAAGCATTTGCTGCAAATTTTCTAAGGATCTTACATGGTTCTATCTTTTTCATCTTGAACTTATTATATGTTCCTCCGGGGAACCTTTCGTTCCTCAAATGAGCTAAAAATTCATCTCCCACTTCAAATTGAACTTCCCTTCTTTTTTGATCAACTCCGTCCTTATACTTTTGATTACTATACTGTATTTGTCTCCTAACTTGATCATGAAGTCTTTGCATTTCTGTAGCAAAATATTCTGCTCCAGCGCTCCTGAATTCATCTTGTTTCAATTCTCTCAATTCTATAACCCATCTCGACTATCTTCCATATACTATCTCGAATGGACTTTTTCCAGTGCTTCTATGAATTTAATTATTAAATGCAAATTCTGCCCATGCAAAAATCTGATCCCACTGACGACCTTGTTCAATGAATAAACTTATTAACAAATTTCCCAGACTCCTGTTCACCACTACAGTTTGCCTGTATGTCTGAGGGTGATATGCTGAACTAAAAGATAAATTGGTTCCCAGCCTCTTCCATAGAGTCCTCCAAAAGTGTCCCAAAAACTTAGTATCCCTGTCTGAAACTATGCTTCTGGGCAATCCATGTAATCTTACAACTTCTCTAAAAAACAAATTGGCTATGTGTGTAGCATCATTTGTTTTCTGGCATGGTATGAAATGTGCCATCTTGGAAAATATATCGACCACAACAAATATGGAATCACTTCCCTTCTGGGTTCTAGGTAATCTCAATACAAAATCCATACTAATTGCATCCCAAGGCCTTTCTGGAATAGGCAATGGCTGATACAAACCAATGTTTTGTCTCTTCCCTTTTGCATGTTGAAAAATATTACATTGGTCTACAAATTTATTCACATATGCCCTCATACCTGGCCAATAATACAAACTACTCAGTTGTGCAAATGTTTTGTCATGAACAAAATGTTCGGCTAAACCTCCACTATGATTTTCTTTTAACAAATTATCTCTCATTGAACATCTTGGTATGCACAATTGGCTTCCTTTAAACAACAATCCATCCTGGATCAAATATTCTGACCATGAGTTGTTATCCTTGAACAAAGGATTTTCATATGCTTCATAAACCTCCTTAAAATCTTAATCTTCCTGATACATTTCCTTATGGTGCTCAAACCCTAAGGTCTTCAATTGAAATTCCTGTATAACCAAACTTCTCCTGCTCAAAGCATCTGCAACTTTGTTAGCACTTACATAAATATGTTTAATGACAAAAGTAAAATTCTACATGAATTCTACCCACTTAGCATGTCTCTGATTCAACTTCTCTTGCCTAGTAATAAATTGCAAAGCTTGATTATCACTATACAAGACAAACTCTTTTGGAATAAAATAATGTCTCCATTTTTTCAAATCTTGAATCACTGCATAAAATTCCTTTTCATATGTAGAATATTTCTCCTTAGTGTCATTCAACTTCTCACTGAAATAATCAATTGGCCTATTATATTGACTCAAAACTGCTCCAATGGCTATCCCGCTTGCATGACACTTCACTTGAAATGTCTTTCCAAAATCTGGTAAAACCAGAACTGGTTGTTCTGTTATCTTCTTTTTCAACACTCTGAAACTTTTCTCAACCTCCTCTGTCCAATTAAAAGACTTATGTTTCTTCTTCACAGTGTCCATCATAGGTGTACATATACCACTAAAATTTCTGATAAAATTTCTATAAAAACTTGCCAAATCATGGAAACTTCTCACCTCAAATATGCTCTTGGGTGACGACCATTCTTTGATTTCTTTCACCTTTTCTGGATCCATATTCAATTCATTTGAAGATATAAAAAAACCCAAGTATATGAGCTCTGTCTTCATAAAATAACTTTTCTTCAAGTTTATTAACAACTTTTCTTGTTGCAATTTCCTCATCACTAATGTCAAGTGCTTTAAATGTTCTTCCTCTGTTTTGCTGAAAACTAATATATCATCCAGATATACAATGACAAATTTACCTATGAAGTGCTTCAACACTTCATTCATCAACCTAATAAATGTACTTGGAGCATTTTTCAATCCAAATGACATGACTAGCCATTCATACAAACCTTCATTTGTCTTGAATGCTGTCTTCCATTCATCTCCCTCTCTCATTCTTATTTGATAATATCCACTCCTCAAGTCTATCTTTTAAAAATAGCTTGCTCCAATAAAAAAATCCATCAAGTCATCCATCTTGGGTAAAGGAAATCTATACCTAATGGCAATCTTGTTAATATCTCTAGAATATGTACACATTCTCCATCCCCCATCCTTATTTGGACTTAATACAGTTGGCATTGCACATGGGCTTTGACTTTCCCTCATTAAACCTTTATCCAACAATTCCTAAACTTGATTCCTAACTTTTTCATTCTCTTGAGGTGTCAACCTATATGCTGCTTTATTTGGTAAACTGGCTGCTGGAATAAAATCAATATGGTGACTAATACTCCTAATAGGTGGTAATGAGTGAGGCAACTCATCCACTACTATGTTAGCAAATTTATCCAACAATTCTTGGATTTATTCAAGTAAATCATCCACAAAAGTATTGGTAAGGATAACTCTTGGCTTCCTTACTATGACAAATTTCATTTCCGGATCTTTCTTGACCTCCTTCAAGAGTTCCTTCCCACTCATGAGAAGTATTCTTGTTCTGGCTTCTTCCTTTTCTTTCTTCTCTTCTATTGGCAGTAACATGCAGGTTCTACCATTTTTTTCCAGAGTATAAGTATTTTTCCTCCCATAATGAATAACATTCCTATCAAACTGCCATGGTCTCCCCAACAAAATATGACAAACATCCATAGGAATTACATCACACCGAATCTCATCTTTATAGCCTCCTATTTTAAATTCAACTTTGCATTGTTGACTTACCATTACTTGATGTCCTTTCTGCAACCATGATACTTTGTATGGACTTGGGTGTGTAGTTGTCTCCAGATCCAACTTCTCCACCATCTCTGTTGATACTAAATTATCAGTACTCCCACTATCTATAATCATCTTGCAAACTTTGTCCTTTTTCTTACAAGCAGTCCTGAACAACCTCATTCACCGAACTCGGTCTTCTATTTCTTTCTCTGGATTTAGAAGAACTTTCCTCATCATAAGATTTTGTCCTCCTTCTGTTGCCTCTACTTCCACATTTTTCTGGGCTTCAAAAATGTGTGCTTCTCCTCCTCCTTCTCTCTTCCTCTCGGGACATTCCCAAGACATATGTCCTATCTTTCCATAGGCATAACATTTAATTCCACCTCCTCTACTTCTTCCTCGAGGGAAACAATTTCTCCCACCAAACAATGTTCTTTGAGAACTTCCTCCTCTTTCGAAGTGACCATATGATTTCTCATTCTCATCCTTAGCTTTTACAGTCTTATCATAAACAACTCCCTTACCTCTATTTAAGCCTCTGCTTCTGTTCCGTTGACTCTGGTTTCTGGCCAACTTTTCTTCTTCCTTCAGTGCAAGATGATAAGCATCTTCCACTGTCCTCACAATCATCATGTTGATTTCATATTGAATTTCATACCTCAAACCATTTATATACCTGACAACTTTTTCATCATCCTTCTCTCTTTGTCTAATCCTAATATTCAACCTATAAAATTATTTTGTATACTATTTCAATGTCATACCCCTCTGTCTCAGGTTCTGCAATTTTCTGAACAACTCTATTTGTTAATCCCTAGGTATGAATTTAGTCTTCAATTTGGCTACCATCTTGTCCCAATTCTTTATCTTCTATTTTCCTGTTCTCTTTCTTTCCGCTTGCAGTTCATCCCACCACAACGCTGCATGTCCTTTTAATCTAGTGACAACACGTCTCACCTTCCTTCCTTCCTTGACATCTCCATAGTTGAAATACTTATCTAGGGACCTTATCCAATCCAATAACTCTTTGGCATCCAATTTACCTTCATACATTGGGACGTCCATCTTTTCTCTAGCTCCCAACTTCACAACAACTTTCAGTAAATGTTCTTCAGCCGCATCTTCCCCTATAACTTCTTCAACTTCTATTTCTTCGCTTTCTGCATCACTGACATCTTCAGTGGCATGTGTTCTCCTTTGCATTGCTTCCATCACTTCCAACCTTGCACGCATTTCTCTCACTTCTCTTCCTACAACACGGTTTTCCATAGGTAGTCCTGTGCATATCCTCAGTAACATCACTTCAACTATTCCTAACACACCGAGTTCAACTTCAAATCCTTTTCAGGCTCTGATACCACTTGGTGCAGACCCCCCTTCTCTCCAAGGGTTGTGCGACCTCCCGGTCTAGGATCTTCTCAAGACTGAATTGAAACAGTCTTCGATTCCTTGCTGGAACCTCTAAGAAACAATCCACAAGTATTTTTACGAAAATTATGCCTGCGTGAAGAAGCGCTAAGCGTAAGTCTCCTCCACGTGACTACACCTTGTGACCACATGCTTATTCAAAACAGTGCTTCGTGATTTCGCGTATCAAGAATTCCCGATGCGATTCACCTCCGTTCTCCTGATCTCATGATACCCAAAATTGTGAAATATGTGGATCAGATCAACGGTCCACAATAGATCTCCAACCAACGACTGTTATCAAGTCATGATTTCGTGTTTTTCCTTTGAACGCTTCAACTCTTCAAAACTTAGAAATTTTTCTAAGTGTTTCCTCTCGAGACTTACAACCACTACTCCTCCTGAGCTTCTGGTTATTGAAATTAAATCTTGTCCTTAGCGCACACTTGCACTCTGTGTCTTTTTTAAAATACCTTCTGATGCCCTTCTGGCATACTCTGCACTCAACCTCCTGAGCTTTCAAACTTTAACACAAGTTTGTTTCTGTACGCACTCCTTGCACTCAATATGCACACTCTGCATACGAAATTTCCCTGCTATGTCTTCTGAGATTTAAGTCGAAAAATACTTCTTCACATGCACTCCTTGCTCTCTGCATGCACTCCTTGCATAATCTTACATAAGAGAAACAATTGAACTTATTCAATTATTCATTCATTCACTCACTATGAACATCATACATTCACCAACACATAACAACACAGTCAAACTATAAACAATATCTACACTGTGTATTTGGGTCAATTTCCTCAGTTTTATTCATTGTAGAAGAAAACATAATTACAGTAGCTATCTTCTTCACAACTATAAAAAAAAACTTGTCTAAGGACCCAAAGCTTCATCGCTCTTCTTCCTCCTATCTAAATACTATTACATTCTATTCAAATGGTTACCTACTCAATTAATGCAACCTAATGACTAATCAGGGCTTTTATCCTACACCTGTAATACATTACAATCATGTAAAGGATTTACAATCGTTCCTTCATTTCAAACAGTGGCCCGACTTTACATTCAGTTAATAAATTAACGAGAAAATAAAAAAAGATCATCACACCACTACCAAGCTGGTTAAGGTCGGTTTGGATCCTTCGATGTGTTGAGGTGTCAATTCTAATTCCACGTCCGCTTCCTTTTGATGTGATAGCGATGCTCCTGCATCATTATTATTGGCAACCAATTTTTAGATATTCTTATCAATTCACAAGGGCCTATGATAAATGCCAAAAGTTTACTGGTAGAGAACATTTTTCTGCCTTGACCTTACAACCTGTCCTTCTTGATTTTCCCTTTTCCAAATGGAGTTTAGATTTTATTGTTCCTATCACCCCACCATATTCTACAGGTCATGTATAAGCTATGAATTACTTCACTAAGTGGGTTGAATTTTTACTTCTTAAGTATTCTTAAGATGAACATGTTTCTTTTTTAGAATCCAATATCTCTTCTCGATTTGGTCTCCCCCTGAAAATCATTTTAGATAATGGACCAACTTTCATTTATGTAAGGCTAACTAATCTAGATTTATGAGCAGAATGAAATGTAACACAAATATATAAAATTAAAACAAAGATACAGTGAACAATAATAGAGATACAATGAAACTTAACTTTTATTCAATAAAGAAATTTGCTGAAACTGTGAAATGGAGAATGAAACAACCTTGCTTGAATGGTGGTAGCTAATATTTGAGAAGAGATGTGGTGCCTACGTGCATTCGCTCGAGCACATTACAATGAGGCCTCTAGGATTTTGTAGCATCAATAAGTAATCATAAAACCCTAGACATCCAAAAACCTAACCCTAGGATATGAAGCGTCAAGATTCATGTGGGCCCTGATGAGGTAAGTTGGTACATCAACTTCTTAGGGTCGTAAATTTTGGATACGATCTCCATTTTAGGTGCACTGTTGGTGCAATCATTTGCATAATATATTACCAAACATAAATTATCAATCAGGATTCGTAATCAAAAGAGTTGATGCACTATATGTGCCGATAACAGATAGGTTCCTATGTCTGATGAGTATAGTTCAATCAAGAAAACCATATAAAAACCAATACTTTGTTTTCACACTTCAAAGATACCACTCTTCACACAATTCATAAATTAGAAAGAAAAACTTGCAATCATGCACTCAAAAGATTTTGCTCAGATAATGCCTTGTCCATTTACAAGCTCATGAAGTGGAAAGATGGACTTTGAATTAGTTATCTGTATCTACTAGTCTTAACAATCAAATCTGGGCACCCTTCAACAATACAACTCCAATCTTAGAAGAGAAAATTGATAACAAAACAATGAATCAAAAGGTTCTTTCTTAGGTGACAAATATGTTCATTAGAGGCTCATGAAATGAAAAGATGAACTTAGATCTTGCCTCTTGTAGCAACTAATTCCAACAATAAACTGTAATCAATTTTCTACACACATTATTCAAAGGGAAATCACTCATAACTTGATCAATTCTGGAAGAAAATATTTGTCTCTGCATAGGAACCACTAGGTATATTAAGATTCTCCATTTAATAGTCCATCTAGGGTGAATGATGGGATCTTAATTGTTCCTGTATTAACACACTTGAAATTTCAAAATAAATTATGAAAGTCGCTATAAGGAACACAGTTTCAGGAATGCAAAATTTTATAAATCTTTACAACTATCTCAACACAAATTACTATTTATGAAACTAAGTAAAATTACTAAATATCTGGTGCACCATACTTATCAAACTTACACTAATACAAACCCATTCACAATTTACTCAAAATATCTAACAATTATACAGATCCAACACAATAGGTACACTTTATGAATTCATATTTTAACTCAAATAAGAAATCAAAATAATAGGTACAGGACACACACAATTGAGTATCGGAATAAAACAAACATGTACATGAATAAAAAGCTAAGATATATTTTACATTAAGCTTACCATATCAGAACAATGGGCCCTTCCCAATTCCAACATGGAAGCTCTAAAAATATAACAGACTAAAACGTTCTAATCATACCCAGAAATTGCACAACATCTCATTTGTATTCCTTCAACTTGTAAAATTGAATCAGCAGTTCATCATCTTGTATATTATGGAAATATGAATAATTATGTTCATTACATCCATACATATCTCCTGTACAACATCCCTTATAAAGAAGGTGAGCCGTTAATACCAATATCCAAGGATAAGCATCAAATTGTTTTTAAAACATTGCAATTGGAAATTCATATCGAATATTTAGGGATTGACTTCATCCTCATAACACGAAGTGCATGAGTGATGAAGTCTCCCAAAACCAATTTGGAGACTTCGATCCAACTGATTTCTTGGAATATCGAATAGCAAACTCGTCCAATAAACGATTTCTCGAAATAGCAATTGGTACCAGAATACACACAGGCTGGTATCAGAATACACATAGGCTGGTACCAAAATAGGTGCAGTGTATTGGTACTAGAATAGCTCAGGCTGGTACCAGAATAGCACAACAGACAGTACCGGATCAAAACTGCTTTGGGTACCAGAATGCTGAGGTACCAGAATAGACTGCTTAGGAGTCAAACAATTAGGATTATACAAAATCAAGCATTTTAATCGAATTAACTCAACAAAACTAAAAAAATCACGCCTTAACCATAAGTTACCTCTCTATGCACATGAGAAAGGTCATTAATTGTATTTATGGAGGAAACAGTCAATTAGATACACATATCATAGGTAAAATTGACTCAGACATAGATAATATAGGGTAATAGAAGTGTTAATACTGAGACTCAACATGCACGATAGCCCGTTCAAAAGGTCTATCCGAGGACTACACATTTTTTGCATTACACTCTGACTTTGTCTAGACTGTGACTGTGGTGGGCTGAAAAAATGTTGTTTAGGGCCTCAAAACGACCTTGAAAGTTTAGGACCCGAAAAGCTAGAAAAAAACTGCCAGGATGAAAACTATATGTGAGCCAGTTGGAAGAGGTGGGTGGCCACCGATATCCACTTGGATCAATCCTACCCCATTAGGAAGTAATGGTCTCCATTGCGTTGAGTCCCCTCATCAGATGAGAAAATTTCTACTGAATTTTGCTCCGGGTGAGCCACTTGCCTTGGTGTAGGAGTTGCCTTGCTTTGACAACACAATAAAGTTGAAGCTTATGTTAGCGAGTGCCATTGACCCGTGTGTACCATGATCTGATCAGTGGATGCCTATTCCATGTATTCAAGGTTGAGCTATATTAGTGTAAACTCTTGTGCAATCTCTGAGGTGTCCAATAATGGTGGAAAATATGGTCGAAAGAGGTCCACATTAAACACTGGGTGCAAGCCAAGGAAGCGGGGTAGTGCAAGGGGTAGTGCAATATCCATGGGACCTAATGGTTGAAATACCAACCCCACTTGAAAGGGGTTATGGTCGGTTGAGCTATGTATGGATTTGTTGTAACTGTGTTGAACATAGGGAAGACTCTCATCCAATGTACGTGGATGCTTGGAATTGTACATGTGAAATATATGTATGATCATCTTGTTGACGACCTTGGTTTGGCCATTCGTTTGGGGGTGGAAGGAAGTGGATTTGGTGAGCTTGGTGTCCAGTTGTGACCAGAGGATCGACTAGAATGTGTTGAGGAACCAACTATCTCGATCTGAGATTATGGTTTGTGATATCCCAAAATGTACCCACACTCGTTAAAAGAAGATATTGGAAATGGCCTCTGATGTGATGCTCTTCTTGCAGGTGTTCAAAATAACCATCTTGGAAAATTGATCAACAACCACAAAAACACAGTCATTTCCTTGCTTGGTTGAAGGAAGGCCTGACATGTAGTCCATTGAGATGGATTCCCAAGGCCCGTCGGGAGTAGGAAGAAGGGTGTACATGCCTTGTTTATTAATGACCAGTTTGGAAATGGATCATGCCATGTAGGACTTGATATACTTGTTGACATCCTGTCGAATTTTTGGCTAATAGAAATGTTGTTGCAACATTGCCACTGTATTTTCTATGTCGAAGTGTCCTCCCACCTGACTATAGTGAGCTTCCAGAATCAGCTTCACTCGCTCTCTTGATGGGACACAAAGATGGCCTAGATGATAGAACAACCCATCTTGAAGATGGAAATCAATGACAACTGTGATTGTGCCCAACATATGGTAGGTAGTGGCGAAGTCAAGATCTCTCTCATAGAGTTAGGGCCATCTAGAGGTATCATGTTCATAGGAGTGTAGCACCATGGTTAGTGCTACAATTGGAGGTCTATTGAGGCAATAAATGACGTGGTTGGTGCTCCTTGTATTATACTTGATGTTGAGATGGAACTAGTGCAAGTATGTGGACCACTTATGATGGAGGTCATTCTACAATTTTCCTTGTGTTTGCATGAACTACAGTGGATTATGATCAGTGTGGATGATTGTCTCCTTCCRGAGAATGTAATTCCTCCACTGGCGGCAGTCTTGTACAATGGATTACATTTCTTTGTCATAAGTGGAGTACTTACGGATGGTATCTGATAGTGTCTAACTATGATAGGCCACCAAATGTCCACGCTGAGTGAKAAATTCACCCACAACATAGTCTGAAGCATGTGTCTCAATCCCAAAATATTGTTGCAGGTCAGGTAATGAAATCATTGGGGATGAGCACAAGCGTCGCTTCAACTCATCAAAATATTTCTATTGTGACTAGCCCCACACAAAATTTGCCTTTCCACCACGTTTGGTMACTTGGCTAAGGGCCCATGCAATGTGGGAGAATCCCAACACTAACCTGCAATAGAAATTGGCAAGGCCTAAGAAGCTCTCAAGCTCAATGAGTGTGGTCGGGGCTGTCTAGTCATGAATGACCTAGATCTTTGCTGGATCGACATGCACCCCATGCTCATAAAAAATGTAACCTAGGCACCATACCCTCTTCATGTTTGTTATCGCACAAGTTGCAGGTTGGGAAAGCTTGACCCAACCACCAAATGGAGACAACTTGGAGAACACCTATCCATTGTCACCTTACGCAGGTATTCCCGTCACTTTAGAGATGAAAGAATCACCTCAAAAGGGGAATCTCGATGACCGTAGGGGGAAATGAGATGGAAAGTGGTATGATGGAAGAGTTGCCCATATAGGTCAAGATACTAAGTATGGAAGGGCTTGATGAAAGGTCTTGGTGGTAGCCAAAGGTTTCCAAGAGATAATAGTACCTGTAAAGAGTGATGTACCCGCCCGAGACACAAGAACAAGCCAAATATATGCATATAATGTTATGTGGACAAGCAATTTAAGATTTCTATACCTAATTGCAGCAGTAAACAATGATGTATATCAGCAACAAAAAGATAGTAAGAGCTGCAAACAAAGATACTAAAATCCTATCAAATGATGCAAGAGATAAGTTAGCAAGAAGCTAGTACAACTCAAGTGTAAAAGCATAAGACATTAGCATCAATGTAAGGCTCTTATAGATAGTATTGCAGAGATACTTTTGCAGCCTTATGTCTGTAGCAAACAACTTGTTACAACAAAGAAATCATCCACCAAAAATCACAAGTAATTCACTCAAATGATGCACTAGGCCTGGTAGATTGTAGGGGTAAATTATTAGCAACTTTTGATGGTTGAATTGAGAATTGTTCAAAAAAGAATTTAGGGTTTTCCGCAGCGCTAATGGCTGTAGCACTAAAATTATTACAGCAGAAAAACGATTGGATAAAAGAGGATGCCCTTAGAGCACAAAAATGATTATAACATGTAGAAGATATTCCAACTTGAATAATTCCAATATCTCATAGTTTTACGTATCCCGATGTAATGATTTATTTATCCAATGCAAGAGATTAGTGCCTTTAACTATTGGGTTATGGATTCTTTAAAAGAGAAAGAGATAATTGTGCTACCTCCTTGGGGGTGTAAGCCCTTTTACTCCCCATGTTAAGCAAAACTAGCTAAGGAAAACCCTAGGAGGGTGTAAACCCTTTTACTCTTCCTAGTATTCCTTTGTGCAACAACTTATTTCAAGACAATATGATGGCCTTGGTGGGGTTGTATGCACTTATACTCCCCAAGAATCTTATAAAATTAGACTTGTAACCAAGAAAGAAGGAGGAAAATGGATTCCTTACCTAGTGCAAGCATAAACAAGATAAACTCCTTTTTTAACCAATATATATACACCATAAAGCAAGAAAATCACTCTAAGAGAGATAGCTAATCACTTCTTCCACCAATAGAAAAGATAAACCATAGAAAGAGAATGTATCCAAATTTCAGCCAATATCCTCTCACAAGAGGGAGAGTTATGTTATGAAGTGAGATTCACATGATCTCTATTTATACAAAAGTCTTAAAACATAGTTTTTCCACTTAGAAAGGGTAAAAGATCAGATAAGGGGTCAACAACCCTTATCTTACCCCTCGAACCAAATAATAATAATTAATTTTCACTTTAACGGAATAGAAACCCTAAAAATAAGATGAGGTCACCCCTTTAGGGGACGTTTTGAGACCTTGAGAAAGTCGTTGGAGAAGAAAATGGAGGTCGTTGGGGATCCTTGATCCTCCTCATCATGTGCTAGGGTCAACTCATGTCTCCTCCAGTCAAAACATGCCAAGTGTTAATGTCAATTAACTCCATCAACATCAAACCCCCTCAAGCATGATGTCAAACTTCAAAAGGTGATGTTTTGCCTCTCCTAGGCAAGTCATTTGCGTAATAAGCGCTGGTGAAGATCCTCCATGTTTCCATGTGAGATTCCAAAGACATGTATCTGTGATCCAATGTGTGGGTCTACACCATCCAACCTATGAGATTCTTTTCCCATGGAAGCCCAAGCTAGGCTTGTTCTCCCAAAACTGGCCACCAAACAAGGTCCTGCAAAACAAAAAGGGTATGCCTTCCAAAGATATATAGTAAAAGATATCATGACAAGTGTAAACCACATCTAATAAACAAGTCACCTAAGCATGTGCATCAAAACTACCTCATCAAATTAAACAAATGCTCAAAGACCCTATACAATTGACCAAGTTTAAGTATGGGAGGGGTGTCATAAAAGTCCTATTGGGTAGACCAAAACCCTCAAGTAGGGGATGTTCCCAATGATGGCCTTCCAAGGTTACGTAATGGATGATGAGGTGGAAGGGGATTCATACTTCACACGTCAATGAGTTTATTGACATACAAGGGCTCGTATTATCTCATTTATGGGTGCCTTTGTAGAGGGTGTGTGTCACCTTCGTTTGTGATGCACATTTTCCAAGCCCATCTTCTTGTTGTTCTTTCTTCTTAGCTCTTCCTTTCTTTTTATATTTCTTTCATGTTTTAAGGAACAAGTTGAATTCCATTGTCCTGGCTTGGTGTCCAGATAATGACAACGTCATTCACAAATACCTTGTAGAAATGAGAAGGCTAGCTCATGATGAGACCCCCTTTCTCTCAGTTGTGTAACTGAGAACTACTACCTTGGTTTGGTGACTATATGATGGTATTGTCATATCGCTAAATATGCATGAACATGATAGGTCGACTCATGATGATACCTCCCATCCTCAAACTAACCCCTTAAGCATTCATTATAATTTATTTTTGTAGTTCCCCCATTTCTTATAGAGAAGCGTTTCATTGATTTCTCGTGGATCCCTGGGTGAAGCATATGGAAGGTCTATATTTAGGGTTTTATCTTTTTAACCAACAACAATTCCTCTAGGACTTTGTAATGTCCCTTTCCAAATAGGATCACAAGAGAGGAGGATTAATGGTCTAAATAGCCCTGTTAGACTATAGTTAGGGCAAGAAAGGGGTAAACAGGGTTACTAGAGGTCACTCTAGCCAAGGGTGTTATAATTTGAAAGTGACATTGAGATAAAAGTGGCTAAAAGCACTTTTAAGCCAACTTGAGCTAAAAATAGAACATACGAGCTAAAAATAGAGTCAATGACGAATTAGGATTTCAGGAAGCTATAAGAGAAGGTAAAGCGACCTAATTCACCATTATGAAGATTTTGACTTATCATTGAGGAGAGAGACACATCTCAAGAGAGATGGTTCAGTGGATTCCAGGAGGAATACAGGAGTGGCTGATTTTGGTGTTGAGAGACACACCCTAGTCACCGGGGAGGTCACATAGGTCTTCCATTATTCTTCAACAACAATTCTATAGGATTCAGCAGCAAAGGTGCACTTGTTCAGGGAGAGGGTGCAACTTTTGAGAAGGCTTAGTGGATCGACTTGTCCCATTCAAGAATAGTTCAAAGATTCCCCTTCGGACTAGTTGAGAGGAAGGCCAGGCACATCATTTTCCTAGTTTCTCTTCAGATTCCGATGGAGGAATCATTTGGGGTGCACTTTCCAGACATTGGGAGTGTGACACTTAGGGAGGACACATTCGGGGTTCCCGAGCGATCATCAGATTAGATCCAAGGAAAACCTTCTGACCCATTTCACAGTAGGCTAGGGCGATCAGTTTGAGACACATATCAGCCGATTCCGATGATGGAATCACTAGGGCACAATTTACCAGTAGCAGAGGGGTGCATTCCCCCAGGGGGATCCATCTGGGGTCCAGACACACCAGTAGAGGGGCCAAATAGTCACCAAGATTGAGAGGGACAATAGGGCACACTATTTGGGATAACTTCCAGGCTGATCTGAGAGTTCTATTGTGACACACCCACCACGGGGCTAGAAAATTCTCAGCTTTCTTTCCTTTTTTAAATTCTAAGGGGCCTATCGCAGACCCTCCTTTCCCTTTTTAAGTCCCTGATATGATCAACAACTATGACCACAGGCCTTATCGGAGAGGTGTTCGTTGGCTTTCACGATTCGGGAAATCATGATGCATGTATTTCCCTTTTTGTCTCTTGTCTTTCGAAGGGTCAAAACCTGAAACAGATCTAACCGCGTAACGAGATTAACAACAACTCAGATTAAGCCCTAGTGTTCTACCCTTTAGGGTTTCGCATACCGGGATATGTGATGATAGAAGAACTTATCGTTAGGTACCCTGGGTGCCGAAACATCAAAACACCATATCTCGTCCACACTATTATTATTTCGGGGTTTCGCACTTCGGGTTTTCGGGACTGGCGGGTATAAGAGAGCTTGGCAATAGGTATCTCGGGTAACAAATTATCGAAACCCCCAATACTATCCGTGCTAAGCCATTTTGGTTCTTCCCCTTTCTGGATTTCACATTAAGTGAGAACAATAGGTCTCGCTCCTAGGTTTCCCAGAAGACGAAAACTTCGAGTTATCAAAACTCTAAACATGCTCCACTATTTCAGGGTTTCTTCCATCGAGATTTCACGAATCGGAGTTTCGAGACTGGCGAATACATGGGGCCCACACTTAGGTACCCCGGGTGTCGAAATACTGATGTCTAACAACTTCTCCACCCCCTATTTTTTTGGGACTTCATAAGTCAGGATTTAGGGACTTGCGAGTACAAGGGAAACTTACCCTTGGGTCTTCCGGGTTCCGAAAAGCCAAAATATCGAATCAAGTAACACTATGCCAAATTCAGGATTCCGCAAGTCAGGTTTCGCATATCAGAACTTCGCGATACAAGAGGCTGAAGCTTCATGCTCCTTGACTACCTGAATGCCGAAAAGCTGATACACCTGCTCATCATGCACTTGACCAAATTCAGGGTCTCGCCATTCAGGATTTTGCAACTGGTGGGTACAAGGGAACTTATTCTTAAATATCCCGATTTTCGAAATACCAAAAATCAATACTTACCCATGTCGGTCCAATTCAGGGTTTTTCGAATTGAAGTTTTGTGACGTGCGTAGACAGGGGATCTCACACCTAGATCTTCAGAGAGCCAAAACTCCGAAATACAAACTTTTAAACCTGCGCATCTATTTCAGAATTTCACCCATCAAAATTTCATGGGTAGGGGATTCGGGACTTGCGAGTATAAGGAACTCGCCTCTAGATATCCCAAGTATCGAAACTCCGAGGTCTTATAACTTCTCCATATTATTATCCTTTTGGGATTTTGCAAGTCGAGGTTTTGGGTCTTGCGAGTACAGGAGAACTCGCACTTAGGTACCCCGAGTGTCGAAACTCCGAAAAATCATAACTTACCCACATGCTAGCATTTCATGATTTCATATGTTGGGATTTCATGAGTTGTGAGGACAAGGGTTCTTACCCTCTGATCTCCTCAGTGCCGAAAATCCGAAATGCTTATTGGCCGCCACATGTACTCTACAACTGGATGGTCTAGGTACTCCTATGGGTCTTGGAATTGACGGTCCCAATTTCTTCGCTACTTACGAAGGTTAAAAAGGGGTCGAGGCATTAAAACCTGCGTTCCTTCATCCAATTTAACGGTCGTAACGGACCTTAGACCCTCCGAAAGGATCTCATTCATGCATCTAGCAAGAGGAAGGGTATCCTGGGTACCGAACCACAGAAAGCTCCCTAATTCATCCACATACTGTCATTTCGAGATTTCGATGGTCGGGGTTTCGGGACTCGCGAGTACAAGAGGACTCGCACCTAGGTACCCCAAGTTCTGAAACTCCAAAATATTGAAGTCTAAGAATACCATTCTCTCCCATACAGGATTTTAAAAACTACGCCATTAATTCCTTCTTCATGCCCTTGGGTAAATTTCACTAGGTTTGAAGACCTGACTGGAAGGTCCTCTTAAAATCTCTGAGCTATTATCTTCCGTGACTGGTAATGAGCAAGCTCGAGGTTTTCACTGCGACGACAATCCTTTATAGGCACTTACCTCGGTTCTATAGAGTGGGGTAAATTTCCCGAAAGGGTGTCCCTGTGAGGAAATCTATCCAGGGCAACACGAGGGACAATTAAAGGAAACAACCTCCAGAGAATAGACTTAAAAAAACTGGATTCGTTCAAAAGCATATATCTATATACATATATAAGCCGAATGTGGTCATTCCAACATAAGCATGCAACCACCGTTCCAATCAAAACACCATGCAGAAATTTCTACATAGAAACCATTTATAAGTTTTCAAACCATGAGCATACATTCCAAGACATTTAAATTCAAGATACAAGGTATAACACTTATCAGAAAAAAAACACCAGGTGATGCAACTGCTGGGAGGGGTGCTCATTTCCACCCAACCATAGGCTCAACGAATCCGAATGGATTTACCACTAGCCACCCCTGAGCTAGACCACGATGCTTGAGACTCTTTGTCTCTGTTCTTCAACGATCGAGAATGAAGGTTACTCACCTTCTTCTCTGCTATCACTCACTCTGTATTTTGTTCTAGAGTTCTTCCAATCTTTCCCTGCGATCCCTCCCTCGCGTGCCTTCCTTCCATACTTTTTACCTACCTTTTCTTTTCCGGTGAGGTTGCCTGTGGCACAAATTTCCCTGCCGTGGTCAGGTCTAAGGCCTCCATGGATGGGTGGTTCACCCCCATCTCTCATTAACTCATGAGGAGCCTCTTCACCTACCAACCTGGCGAGTAATTCATTTCAGGGCCAGTGA
>JASDQU010109491.1:186393-201148 GCA_032191745.1 Picea mariana | reverse complement strand
AAAAGAGAAGAATTTACCTCTACAGGGAATTATATTTTTGAGTGTTTTATATTTCTAAGGGATATTTTCTGTTTTTTTTTTATCCCAGCTTAAGAGACTCTTTCTAGTTCATTTAATTGGATGATATATACTTTTTTTTTTTTAATTTTACATTTTAGTTCTAGGTAGGCCTTTAAGGCTCCAGATTGTCAACTACTAGCTCTGATACCATGTGTAAGGCCCTAATTTAACAAATCCTAAAAACAAATTTGTAAATTTAAACAGTTAAGATTATTTCGACGTATAAGCAATAAGCAATTTAATTATTTAGCATGTTAGCAGCAGAAATTTAAATAATATAAACAACATGCTAATAATTTTATATAACCATCACATGTTCATGAGAATGCGTACATAAAAATACCTCTGTCTGATGCTAAATTCCTGACCTCTAGTTGCCCTGTCTGCTGCTCTGCCTAGACTCTGCTTGATGCTCTGACCAAACCCTGCCCAAAACCGACTAACCACCCAGCCAACTAGGAGTAGCCTATCTGGCTCCCTAGCTCTAGGATTCTTGGCCCCCGAGCCCAAAACTCCTAGCAACCTAGTGCCCCCTGCAATAGTTCACCCAATCTCCAAAACCAAACTCCCAAAATAATTCTTCCTCCCCCAAATTTTCATAATCCTCTTCCATAAGCCTCTGCCCAGTCATATTCCCCTCATTCACCGCCTCCTCTTTCATTTAATGCCACCCACCTTATCCCTCCATTTACTACCTTATCCTTCCATTCAACACCCTATCCCCTTTCATACATAAAGTTTCATAATTATTAAATTAAAGTTATTAAGCCCTTTAATTATTTACCCAAATCATTGAATGTGTTAAGTAATCAATTAATTAATTAATCGACATTTACTAAACAATAAATAAATAAATAAATAATATTATTAATAGTTAATCATTACTTAACTAATACAAATTAAGACAGTTAATTATTTAATTAACTATACTTAATAAACCCTATGTAACTATTTAACTGGGGTTGCTACAGGTTCAAGGATGAGATAGAGAAAGCAATTAAGGAATTTCTAGCGATGGGACACATCGGACCTAGCAACATTCCATTCGCTTCTTCAGTTGTCTTAGTTCTGAAGAAAAATGGTGTTATCACATAAAGCTGTCTAAGGGTCGCAGGGTGACCCAATCCTTTGCTTGCGAAGGTATCAACCTCGAGCTTAAAGCACAACTTTTAGAACAGTCTATTTCAGGCTTCAAACTCAAGCAGCATGCAGGTTCAATATTTCAACGATGGAGATTCCAGGAACAGTTCAGATCAATGGCTCATGGGCATTTAGAATTCCAAAATTGTGCGAAGTATAGCGCCAAAGAAAAATTTCTAAGCCCCGAGACTAGAAGAGAGAATGAGCCATAGATATTAAAGGGGACAGGTGGCAACCGATTTGAGGGTTCGTGGAAATGAGCTTCAGGAGATTTGAAGTGAGAAGTGTGCAAAGTTCCCGAAGAGCTGAAGCCTGAACTCCCAAATTAATCTGAGCCATCCAACCCAAGGGGACACGTGGAGGCAGATCCCTCACTTCGAAATTCGACACTTTAGATAATTGTGGGAGTTAAGCATTGAAAATTTCCAAAGGGCCGAAGCCCGAAGTCCCGAAGCGTTGAAGTCCTGAAGTGATGAAGTCCCGAAGCCTCCAAAAGAGCCGAAGTCCCAAAACCTCCAAAGCACCGAAGTGCCAAAGTCCCAAAGCCTCTGAAGTGATGAAGTATCAAAGACCTAGAGTGCCGAAGTCCTTAAGCCTATGAAGTTCCAGAGTGTCAAAGAGTTGAAGTGTCGAAGTCCCAAAGCCTCCAAAAATGTCAAAGTCCTGAAGTTGCCGAAGTGTCGAAGCCCTGGAGTGTCGAAGTCCCGAAACCTCCAAAGAGATGAAGTGCCGAAGTCCCAGAGCCTTCAAAGTGCTGAAGTCTTGAAGTCCCGAAGACCTGAAGAGAATTTCGACCATCGATCTGCGGAGGCCATGAGAAAACAGATCATTCATTTTAGAGATTTTCCTCCGGGAGAGTTTCATGCTTCACATTCAAAACACCAGAAGTCCAAAGACCCAAAAGGATCGCAACCATTGATCTAGAGAGGACACGCGTCAGTGGATCACCAGCTCCATGTAAAAGCACTTAGAGGAAATTGAGGTTTGAGATTTGAATTTCCCAAAATCTGAAGACTCGAAAGGATCTTAGCCATTGATCTATGGAGGCCATGTGACATCAGATCCATGGCTCCAGATAAAAGTAGCCTAAGGCAGAGGAGGTTTGAGATTTGATTTTTCCAAAGTCCAGACACCCAAAAAGATCTCATCCGTTGATCTATAGAGGCCACATGTCATCATATCCATAGCTTCGGATAAAATCATTTGGGTTAAATAAGATTTGAAAATTGAAAACTTCAAAGTCCGAATCACGAAGCAAATCATGACCTTTGATTTGAAGGAGGTAGATCTGAACTGTTGATGTGAAAGGGGTAAAGATGAGTCATTGATCAAAAGGCTTCGTCTAATATCGCAATATCAATGGTCATGCTCGATTGCGGGGTCAAAAGGTGCTTGAGCTTTAAAATTTTGAGGGTGGGCCGCAATCAGAACCACAGCTTTGAGATGGGGACAAGTGGTGGCTCGTGGTGAATTGCGAGGGGAAAAGTAGTTTGGTTTCAAACCACTCTTGGCCACGCTCACAATCACATGTTGAAATAAGGTCATAGCCCTAGGTCACATCTAGGAAGGAGACAAAGGAAAAGGAGCTAACGCTTGAGCTATGGAGCGCCAAGTACGTGAAAATCATCAGTATAGACATGTGGCACACTCGTCGATCATGACACCTGACACCCATCCGAAAATGACATGTGGCACTCAGTCTAGGAACCTATGGGCATATCATTAGCTTGTTTCCTAGTGACATGTGTCACTTCTCTTTCATGACACATCAGCATGGTGATGTTAGGCCACCACGTCAGATCATCCTCCGGGAGGCGTTATTGTTCAATGTCAAAAGTAGTGCCCCCCCCAAGGCACAGTTTGGCAGATTCTAAAGTTGGTGAGTAGATAAGCTTGGCAGTGGCACTAAATCTAGCAGGTGCACCTAGATCGTAGATTGGGATCGGATCTATGGCCACAGTCCATTGCGGGGACACAACATGCTTGGGCGATAATTTTCTTGAGCGGTCCCACAATTGAAACCGTGGTTTGGCGAAAGTGATACATGGTAGAAGGTGGTGGATTGTGGGCCCAAAAGCGGTGTGAGTTCAAGCCTCTTTTGACAGCCCCACAATCACGTGCTCATATAACGTCCAATCTGAGAGCAGCGTGTGGCCACCCCCTAGGCACTAAGCCTCGTCCCGATCTCAAGGGTTCAGTTAATAAAATAAAGAATTGGTGGTTGAAACCTCAACTCACTCATTAATTAGAAAGTATGGAAGAGCCGACTATAGAAAACATAGTTGTCAGCCCAAGGTACCACGGTGGATGAAGTTTCCTACAGGCCCATGTTGAGCTGAATTTGTGTCTGATAGGAGGATACATGCACAGTCTGACAGAAGACTTCTCAGATGTAAAGCTTTGATTGAGAGTGCCATATCACACTCCTGATAGTCGGGGATTGATCTGAGTATAAATAGGTAGCTTTGATATTTTGTTAAGGTCATCAACTGGTTGAGTAGAGCTCCCTATTTTGTAATATTTGATGCTAGAACTGTTCTTTGGTTATGTATCAAATTTGAGACTTTCGCATTAATAGAAGTCAACTTCTTTCATCTCTCTGTAAAAACTATGCTAAAACACTCGGGCATGGAGGATCCAGTCGAGGATTGTAGTTTTATTGTAATGTAGGTTTGATTACAATATTGCTGTGACCAGTTTTAGTCAACTTCCTTGTTGTCTTATTCCCTCTTACACTAAAGGACTCGGGCATGGAGGATCCAGTCGAGTTGTTATAGTTGCATGATAATGTAGGTTTGATTATTATGCTACTGTGACTGCGTTTCTTTGACATATTTAAGTGTCTAAAGCTTGAGCTTTAGAGTGCTCTTGAGTATAAGTTTTTCTTCACCAAGCTTCTTGAAAGCCAGATACCCATAGCAGACTTGTCCACTTTCTCACTAAGTCTTCCTACTGCTCAGCCTTAAACTCAATTCACTGACCGAAGTTAATGAGGCCCTCACTTCCCTATGCATTGCCTGCCCAGTTTCTGTGTTGAAATAATTCATGTATTGAGTTTACTCCATTTGACCTCCATTCATAAATCAAACATCCACCAAACTTTTTGATGGGTACTGGGCTTATCCTCTCACAATCTGAGGGTGACTCTCAGTGCTAACAAATGCTACCATGAGGATGTGCATTGATTACTGAGCCTTGAACAAGAAAACCATCAAGAACCAATATCCTATCCCTCGCATTGATGATTTGATGGATGAACTACATGGAGTAGTTTTCTTCTCGAAGATTGATCTATGCTCTGGGTATCATAAAATCAACATCTGAGAGCAGGACATAGAGAAGATGACATTTCGATGTCACTTTGGTCATTTCAATTTTCTAGTTATGCCATTTGGGCTAACCAATGCACCAACTACATTTCAGTATTGCATGAACCACATTCTCAGGGATCAATTGAGGAAATCAGTCTTTGTTTTCTTCGAGGACATCTTGGTCTACAACAAGACATGGCAAGAGCATATGAGGCACTTGGATGAGGCATTGAGCATCATGGAGATGCAGTCACTATACACCAAAGAGTCCAAGTTTGAGTTTGATATGACAGAGCTACTTTACTTGGGCCACATCATCAATGCACAGGGGGTACAGGTACACCAGGAGAAGATTAGGGCCATTCTGGATTGGCCAATTCCTAGGAATGTGACAACGTTGAGGAGATTCTTCGGGTTATGCAACTATTACAAGCAATTTGTCAGGGGTTTTTCTCATCTTGGAGCACCATTGACAGATCTATCCAAGCATGGGGATTTTATTTGGACCGATGAATCACAGAAATCCTTTGATCACATGAAGGAAGTCATGGGCACATCTCCAGTGTTAGCATTACTAGACTTCACTTTACCATTTGTACTAGAGTGTGATGCGTCTGATGAGGGTATCGGGGAAATTTTGATGCAGGGAGGTCACCCCATTGTATTTAAGTGTAGGAAGCTCAGTCAACCTGAGAGATTATACTCCATTTATGACAAGGAAATTATATCAATCATGCATGCCTTGACCAAATTCAGACAATATTTGGTGGGCAACAAATTCATGGTCAAAACAGATCACAACAGCGTGAAGTATTTCCTTGAGCAAAAGGACCTTAGTTGGCGCCAACAAAAATGGGTGACGAAGGTACAAGAATTTGACTTCGACATAGAGTAAGTCAAGGGGAAGAAGAAAATTTTGGTCGATGCACTATCTAGGAGACCTGTGGCATGTTCTTTGATGGAGATTCAAAAGATTGGAAATCCCACTTGTTAGTGGAATATTCCAAGAACAAGTTCGCTTGTGAGGTACTGGATGGATAGATTCAGGATGACAGGTATAGAGTCATTGATGATGTCATATTATACAAGGACAGAGTCTACTTAGTACCATATTTAGGGTTCAAGAAGAATATCCTCGCAACAGTTCATGATTCACCACTAGCAAGCCATCAAGGGTTTTTTAAAACCTACAGGTAGATCAGGGAGAGGTTCTCATGAAAGGGACTCAAATAGGACATTATGTGGTACATCAGTGAGTGTGTGACTTGTAAATAGAACAATTTAGAGCATACGCTTCCAACATGGCTACTTCATCCACTTCCCATTCCAGAGTAGAAATGAAAGAGCATATCGATGGAATTCATCACAAGCCTACCCAAGGTCCAGGGTAAGGACTGCATATATGTAGAAGTTGATAGATTGACCAAGTTTTCTCACTTCTATGCCATACTGATAGAGTACAACATAGTTCAGATAGATGAGTTATTATTCAAAGAAGTATTCATACTTGATGGGTTGCCAAGGAACATCATCAGTGACAGGGACAATCGATTTATTGGGACATTCTGAAGGGAGTTGTTTAGATTGGTGGGGACATAATTGACACCCATCACCAGCTATAACACTCAGACATATGGGTAGATTGAGATCGTCAACAAGTGGGTTGAAGGGTATTTGATGAACTATGTGGGTGGACATCATAAAACATGGGTCATGTGGCTACATTTAGGGGATCATTTTTACAGCACCACTTTCCACATGTCCATTGGTATGATACACTTCCAAGAATTATACATGTATGATTTTTCCACTTTGATAGAATTGGTTTTCATGGAGAGCATAGCTCCCAAGGCCAAGGATTGGATCACAGAGAGTCAGGATATTCTCAAATTTCTAAAAGAGAACCTGTAGACAACACACAATTGACAGAAGATGAGTGCGGACATGCACATGATAGAGCACAACTTTGAGGTTGGGGATTTTGTTTTCTTGAGAGTCCAACCTTACATACAATCATCTCCGAAGAAGAGTGGGGTCGAGAAGCTCAAGCCCATATTTTATGGACCTTATAGGATCATGTGTCGGTAGGCTAGGTTGCTTATGAGCTAGAGCTTCTAGAGGGGAGCAAGATTCATAACGTGTTCCATGTATCTTGCCTCAAGAAGGCGATGGGACAATTCATCAACACATCATAAGATCTTCCCCCATTGGATGAGGAGGGACAATTGGAGTTGGTTCCAGAGGAGGTACTGGAGTTTAGAGAGAAGAAATTGAGGAGCAGGGTCATCAGAGAGTGTCTGATCAGATGGAGAGGGATTCCAGTAGAGGATGATACTTGGGAGAGTGAGCAGGTGTTGTAACACCCTGGATTGGTATTGATTGAGGACAAGCAATTTCAGGAAGGGAGGATTGTAATGTCCCTTTCTAAATAGGAGCTCCAGAGAGGAGGTTTAATGGTCTAAACAACCCCATTAGACTATAAACAAGGCCAGAAAGGGTTAAACAAGGTTACTAGAGATCACTCCAGCCAAGGGTGGGCCTGAGTGGGCCTAATGGTTAAGAACATGTGTTTCCTCTTAAGAGGTCACAGGTTCAAATCTAGAGGGGGTAGGGTATGTATACCTTCATAGACTTTACCAGTCAAATCGCCGGGTGGAGGGGGGTCCCTTGTCCCACAAACAAGGGGGTCTCATACACCAATTTGGTGTGATGTCTTGGCTGTGACCTTAAAAATAGATTATTATTATTATTATTATTAATTTGAAAGTGACATTGAGCTAAAAGTGGCTGAAAGCACTTTTAAGGCAACTTGAGATAAAAATAGAAAATATGAGCTCAAAATAGAGTAAACACCAAACTAGGGTTTTGGGCAGCTATAAGAGAAGGTAAAGTGACCTAATTCATCATTATGCAGATTTTGACTTGTCATTGAGGAGAGAGGCACATCTCAGGAGAGATAGTTCAGTGGATTCTAGGAGGAATACACCAGTGACTGATTTCGATGTTGAGAGACACAACCTAATCACCAGGAAGGTCACATAGGTCTTCCATCAGTCTTCAACATCAATTCTACAATATTTAGCAATGGGGGCGCACTTGTTTAGGGAGAGGGAAAAACTTCTGAGGAGGTTTAGTGGATCAACTTGTCCCATTTAGGGAGAGTTCAGAGATTCCCCTCCGACCCAGTTGAGAGGAAGGCCAGATGCATATTTTTCCTAGTTTCTCATTAGATATCGATGGAGGAATCATTTGGAGTGCATTTTCCATACATTGGGAGTGCAACACTTGGGGAGGACACATTCGGGGTTCCTGAGCGATCATTAGATCATATCTAGAGAAACTTTTCCAACCCATTTCACAGTAGGCTAGGGTGATTAATTTGAGACACATATCAACCAATTTCAATGGTGGAATCACTAGGGCACAATTTTCCAATAGCAGAGGGGTGCATTCACCTAGGGGGATCCATATGGGGTCTAGACACACCAGTAGAGGGGATGGACAGTCACGAGGATTGAGAGGGACAACAAGGCACACTGTTTTGGACAATTTTCAAGCCTATTCGAGAGATATAGCCATCATGGAAAATTTTTCGAACTTGTAGCAATTACCATGTGAGTTGCCATAGCTCTAGATAAACCATTGATCTCATAGTGTTGAGTATTATTGTTTAGTTTTCTTATTATATTCTGGCTAAGATCCTTTTTTCATTGATCTAGTCGAGTGATTCATTTTATTCAACCACATTCGACATTTGTACTCCGTAGAGATATCATAATATAAGCTTTGCAGTCTGTTGTCGTAATTGTTATTTGTATGCTCATTTATATGATCTAAACCATTAATCATACACAGATATTAGCATAGATTCCTAGGCTAGCCAAATCTGGGATATTACAGCCTTCAGCCCCTTCTTCCTATGAAATGAGGTACATGGCATTCTTGGGTCACTAAATTCAAAGCACCTAGAAGAAGACAATATGATGGGAGTGTAATGAGAGGAAGGTGATAAGTATGGTCGAGAATGGTACGACAACCCCCCAAGAGACCCCCAATCACAAACCTTCCCCAAAGGTTGACCACTTACTAGGAAATTTATGACACTCACCAAGGTGAAATAGGGTAAAAAACATAATGACCAAGAAGGCGTTCTATAATAACAAGTAGCTTAAATACAACATGTTTAAATGCCTCAAATATTAGGGTGATTACCTACCACAATACCTTGTATCGCATGAAGCAAGACCCATCTTCCTTCTAGAAGATAGCTGGTGTGGTGGATGCGTTGACAATGGATTAGAATGTGGTGATGGAGCGGGCTTTTGTATGTGCAAGTGGACATTGCTAGTCATGTGGTCTCTCGACACTCCATATCTGCAAGCGGTGGGCCTCGAGACATCATCTCCTTAGTTATCCCACAAAATGGGGATAACATCTGGCTCCTACTTGGGGACATGTGATGGTTTTAGAGTGCATGAGAACCACAACATCTCTTGGTAGACCTATGCCTACAATAAAAAAAGAAACCATAAAATCTAAGGTGGTTCTTGTTATCCCCCACTTTTAGAGATAACTAGGAGATCATGTCTCGAGGCCCATAGGTCCTAGACATGGAGTACCAAGAGCCGGATCGACCTTAGCATGGCCCTAGAGGGCCCATATTTTCTCCCTTTCAGTGCCTCTACTTTGTCAAGGAGCAAAAACATCCATCACCTTCAGCTTAGTCTTGTGTCAGAGATGGTTCTTGCTCCATGAGGTAATGAGTCTGAGTATCATGGTATGTGTCACTTTGATCTTCAAAACCTTTGAATATGTGAATTTAATTCCTTTTGCTTCTAAAAAATGCTTGGATCTTATACTTTTCCACTTGACCATGTCTGGGGGGGAATGACAGGATTCCCTAGTAAGCCTGTGTCCGTAGGTTTTGGTTTTCCACTGAGGGGATTTCTAAAAATCCATCGTCCACTCCCATCATAGGACCACCTTTTCATCTTGCGTCCTGCTCATCTATCCCATTACACTTGTCCGGGCACTGGGATGACCTACCATTCGATGATTGCACCCTGCCTTGTGGGAAGAAGGGGATAAAGGCCCAGAAGGTAAAAGCAAGTTGGAAAAAGATAAAAGCCTAGAAATAAAACCTCGAGATGCTTTGCCCAGGGATCCCTGAGAAAGCAGTAAAAGGATTCTTAGCAAGAAACAAGAGGGACCCATAAAAATAATAAAACAAGACCTAGTCAGAGGATAGGGGTTCTCATCACGAGGAAACCTATTAGGTCCATGGGTGCCTAGCAGTATGACACTACCAGCAGCTGGTTGCCATGCCAGGGTAGTGACTCTTGGTTGCATGGCCAAGAGAAAGGGGGTCTCATCACGATCCAACCTTATCATTTTTGTGAAAGTACTTGTGGGTAACACTGCCACCACTGGTCACCACACCAGGGTAGTGTCCCTTGATTAGCTTCTTGAAGAAAAAGAAATAAGAATAAAGAATAAAGGGCATGAGATAGGCTTGGAAAGAATTGCATCCAGGACATGTGCAACTCGCCTTGTACAAAGGCACCCACAGGTAAGGTTTTACATTCCCCTGCTTTCATTTGCACCCATTGTCAGGACATCCCTTATCCACATCACCCACCTACATGGATTAGATGAAGTCTCTTCTGGGAACTTTCTTTTTCCAGTGGACACTAGCCCAATAAGACGCCCTGTCACTTTCCACAAACTTATATTGCAGGCTTGTATAATGTCGTTGAGTTTTTAACTGGGGTAATAGGGATTTTGTGCACATGTTTAATAATATTGACGATGATATGTGATTGAAATTGCTATGATCCTTGTGAATTATGAGCCCATGGAGGGCGTAGCTGTTGATGTGTAGGATCATGCCCGATGGATAGGTACCATGTTGGATAGGTACACATGGGGAGATGATCAATTCAGACCTCCATGGGGTTGAAGAGCTCACCATATGGATGTTGAGACTCCATCAGGGGGCAGAGATAGGACAAAGATGGATCAGAGGCTTTGCACTAGAGAAGAGGAGGACGTTCCACCAGAGGCACCCTGACAGAGCTTGACCTAGGGGGGTGTGCCCTCTCCATTGGAACGTTGGCCCTCAAAGGCCCGGGACGTCACCTATGATGCTAATGACATCATCCATCTTTATGGACGTCTTGGGAGGTATATTTGGTAGTGTTAGCATGTGTGGTAGGTTGGAGAAGCCCAAGGAGGGATAATGTTTTGCTCCAGGAGGTCACATTTTCCCTAAAAAGGGCTAATGTCACATTAAGAGGGAATGAAACCATCTTCTTTTGCTTGATTAGGTTTTCATTTATCACATTTAATGTAAAACAATATGATTTTAGAATTTTGGCCTTGTTAGCCTTTTTATGACCTAAAAAGTAAAATTAGGTCATTGTACTGTATAAATTGAGGGTTTTCATCTTCATTTTGATCATCATCTTTCACTTACCACTTGCCGAGGTCTGAAATTTGCGCCCTCTTTTAGGGTTTTGGTTGAAATTTTGAGGCACACTTGTTGAAGGAGACTTCATATTGGCATTTTGGAATTTCTCTTGGTGGATCTTGTTACAACTACGGTTTGCTACTTGATTTCTTAGTTGAATGTAAGTAAATTTCTACAAAACTTCTTAAATGAATGGTTGTAGTATTGTTTTTCTTGCATTTATGGTTATAATTTATTGAATTAAACCCTAGGGGACAAGCACACAAAGAAGGTCCTTGTCTCATGTCCCCATAAAGGTTTTAGCCATTTTATTTGCTGAAGTGAGATAAAGCCTTGCCTTAGCAACACTCTACTCTTTCTATCCCTTGTAGAAGAAGATTGAGCCTTGCCATAGAAACACTCAAATACATCTTCTCCCATTCTATCCATTTTTCTTATTTGAAGCTAAGAAGGAGAAAACTCATCAAGGCCTAGTTCCCCTACACCTTGGTGAGCTGATTTTCCCTAGGATTTGCCTGGTAAAGCCTTTCCATAGTAACATGTTACCTACAAAACCTCTTGTCTTAGCTTTATGCAATCTTTTGACCTAGCCATTTTCCATTAGGCTAAGGAAGGAGGAGAGAGAACTAAGGCCTAGCTCCCCTACACCAAAGTGAGCCTCTCTCCCCTAGGGTTTTATCCTTGAGGCCTTTCCATAGCAACACCTCAAGGTCTAACCCTCTTGTCCTTAGTCATATTATTATCATTTGATCCTTCAGCTCTTGCATCCTCCTGTCGAATCCATATGCCGTAGGAACACACTGATCTAAGCCGTAGTGTAATCTCGAAACAACTTCAAATACCTTTGATCAAATCCTAACTATTATAACCCTAGCCTAGACTAACCCTATTAACTCATTGTTGCCGTCATCCTTTGCTATAAACATCATTGTCTAGCTATCATTTTACTTGTGAGAAATTGAATGGTTGTTTAAGGCATTATCTAAATGAAGTGTTAATTGTTACATTGAATGCCACGTTACTCTAGCATTTATTGAAGAAGTGATATTGTACATCATTGCTATTATATAAACATTGACTTCATCAATATTTATTGCTCAAATCCTTATATATCATATAGTCATTGATTATATGAAGTACTAACCAATCGAGTAAGCTTGCATATATATATATATATATCTCTTGTTGCTTTGTCTTGGGCAGGTACATCTCATTTTGGTTATACTTCTCTTTATCGATTGATAATCCAGGACTACCTGCTCGATGGTGACTTGTGAGGGGGGGATTTATCTTTTAGCCTTCAATCATTTGCCTTCTCAAAACCCCAGGTCACCAGGGATGTCTCCCCTGGGCCTTACCTCCTTAAACATAAAGAACCTTCCTATTGAGGTGACATTGGGTGGGATTGGTTTAGTTATGCCAGTTTGTCTCTTTACACCTATCTTTTATCCTAACTACAAAATGTGTGATAACATTTTGGCACCACTTCCGGGGAATAATGAGTTGAACCTTCCTCAAGACAAAAAATTTTTAGTAAGCCTTGCCTCAAGAGCCTTTATCTTACAAGCTTACCTGAGGACTCCACTTAGGGTGTTTTCCCTTATCTTTTGATAGTTTCAAGAAAATTATTTGGCGACTCCACTGATGACAAAGCCAACTATGAATTCACAATGGGAACCGGGAAAATACAAGCCTTTGGACATGAGAAACATCCTAGGGTACCCCCAACAAATGCCTATTGAATATAAAAGTTTTCTCCTTGGATTCACTGGTGGTGATAGAGAGAGAGTTGACTATCACATAAGAAACTTCTGGAATTTCTTTTTATCCCAACCTGTCGCTGATTATGCTGAAGACGTGGTCAGGAAAATTTTCTCTACAAGTCTTTGTTTCAATGCTAAAGAGTGGTATGACAACCTCCCTGATGCCAGCATCACAACTATGGAGAAATTTGAGGAAAAATTTCTTGAGAGATGGGGTATCCAGTTGGAAGACATTCCCGTACTATTAGAAGAACTCGAGCATATAAAGTAAGCTGAGGATGAAACTGTCAGAGACTTCCAGGATAGATTTGAGAACATGCTGTACCAAATTCCTAAAAGCCATCATCTCGAAGAGAAGTACCTTGTCCATCTCTTTACTTGTGCACTTTTTCCATATCTAGGTTTTTCCCTTGATAAAAAGTCCCCAAGGACGCTAGATGAGGCTTACAGCATGGCTGCAAGAATCAAGAAGTTCATCTCCTTGTCTAAGATACGATGCCTCTTTACCTCAGGTACCCTCTGTAGGGAAAGTTTGTTTTCCCTTGAGAACTTCATTGTTGACTTCCAAGAAGAACAGGAACAAACCACTAATGAACAAGAGATTGATAAAGACATAGTTGAGGAGCCAAAAACCACTGACAAAGTATTGACATGCCCTCCTCTCTCTGATGAAGCTATCCAAAAGCCTATTTTTCCTACACAACAAAAGGATGATGAGGTTAGTTGTTTTCTTTCTCAGTATTCTGATGACACCTTGTTCCATGATTCAAAAAATGAAGGAGAAATGGAASCCTTGAACGAAGTGGATCTTCCTTGCTGTAAAATCAAAGATGAAGGGGCAACTCATGAGGATAAGACAATAATCCATGTTGAAGATACCCAAGTCCTTGAAGCTCCTGCACAAGAAGAAAAAGTAAGTTACCCTCCTCTCCAAGATTTTGATGATTKTCTGCTTTATGAATTTTGGAAAAGAGTAGGAGATGGGTGAGATTTTG
The DNA here is from genome assembly GCA_032191745.1 of Picea mariana. Lineage (NCBI taxonomy): Eukaryota > Viridiplantae > Streptophyta > Pinopsida > Pinales > Pinaceae > Picea > Picea mariana. Next base: position 187,410 of record JASDQU010109491.1, on the reverse strand, counting down.
AAAGTTTTCAATCCTCCATGTTATGATACTGATACTGACATAATTGATATTGATGAGTTCATACATGTTGGAAGACATAAATGGGATATAGTTGGTTTTGATATGGACCCCACTTACGACATTGAGGATCATTCCCAACTGTTGCCTTCATAGTTATCATGACAAATTACCCTTGATTTGTGGCAACAAGGGGATGACATATTTACCGATGCTCCCCAAGCACCCAAGGATGACCTAGTGCCATGTTTTTCTGATGATTTTTTGTCTTACCTTGAGGGATTTGATGAGTACTCCTCCAAGAACTTGTATTTATCCTATGAAGATGAATATTGACCACCACTGTGCTCAGGTTTTGATAGGAATAAGAACGTTGTTTTCCTGAAGAAGGATTCTCATGACATTTTCCCCCAGCCACCTCTTATTACCTTACCTTGTTGTATCATTAAAGGTGTAGTTGGGAAGTATATTTTTTTTATTGAGTTTCCTTTGAAGAAAACCCTAGAATCCAAGGGTTGGTTGAAAACTAAAAGTTCAAGTCTTTCGTCTCAGTGTTTCAACTTTCCCTTAAAAGTTTGCCAGTCACCTACTAGATCCTTGTCAGTCCCTTCAGAATGCGAGGATGTCCTAGGTAGCCAGTTTGCAGAGATGTTGAGTCAGTGTTCTGAACCTTGGACTTTTCATGACCCTTTCTTCAAGTGGATTGAGTACTTTTCTTTCAGATTGACTTGGCATGATTTTATCCATCCCACCCACCTCCATGAGTTAGACTTTGTGATTTCCGATGATACGATATATTTTCTAACCCATGTCATTTTTGTGCTTGACTTATCATTGTTTTGGTTTATGAAGAAGCACAAAGGCAAGTATTGTGGGACATTGCTGGATCAGTTTCACTGGTCATTTGACTACACCTGACATCTAGCCAACAGGTAAGTGCAGGTAAGTAGGTAGGCATTTGAATTCATGTATTATACCATTTTCATTGCATGTTAGTTTTCTTTCACATTCACACTATTG
>JASDQU010109491.1:141453-183020 GCA_032191745.1 Picea mariana | reverse complement strand
TCTTGTTTCTTTGTCTCGGGCAAGTACATCTCATTTTGGTTATACTTCTCTTTATCAACTGATAATCCAGGACTACCTGCTCGGTGGTGACTTATGAGGGGGGAATTTATCTTTTAGCCTTCAATCCTTTGCCTTCTCAAAACCCCAGGTCACTGGGGACATTTCTGTTGGGACTTACCTCCCTAAACAGAAAGAACCTTCCTATCGAGGCGACATTGGGTGGGATTGGTTCAGTTACGCCATCTCTTTACACCTATATTTTATTCTAAATACAAACCGTGCGATAAAATTTCTATCACCCTTCGTCCATATACATTAAAATCCAAATGAAAACTAATCTAGAAAAGAAAATTTTAGCATTTTTTAAAAAATTTCTAAACTAAGCATGAAATCAATATGCAAGTAGAGAAAAATGAAACATGAAATGCATCTAAACTAATAGGAGCAATCAAGATTCAAAATGAAAGAAAATAAAGATGACCTACGTACTTACCTGGGACCTTGGGGCCCTAAAGATGAGGCGATAGATGATGCCAGGTGAAGTCATACAACCCGTGTAACCAATTGATCATCCTATCAAAGTATCTCCCCTTGTGCTTGATTATGTAAAACATCAAAGATAAGTCAAACACGTAATGATGATGAGCATAAGTAGATATATAATCAATCGTGAAATGAAACTCATGGAGATGGGTGGGAGGGAGAAAATCCTGCTGTAAATAATATCTGTAACTCTGATCATCCAAGGAATCCAGCCTGAAGTGATAGCCACAAGCTCGATCGACCCATCTCTAAAAAGGACTATCGTATATAGATGGCGGTTCATATTCATTCATGCATAAAGATCCAATGCGTGTTCAATATTAAGAGGAGATGGGAGATCAGAAGAAGACTGCATGGATTCCCATAGAAGATATGCGGTAAGGGACAACCTCAGGTATAGAGAAATAAAAACATGGCCTCTTCATCTGTGAATCCATGTAGAAATACTTGATATGAAAATACTTCCTCTTTGTAGAGTGAACCTCTAATTTCTTTGAGATTTCCATGTCCTAGTATTCCTCCAAAATTGAGAATGAAGTTGGGTGAGAGTCCTCATACAATAAGTTTGCATACCCAAAATGATATGCATGACAAGTCCCAAAGGACGATTGAAAATCATCCTGAAAATGATGCTACTGGTCATCCTCGAATAAATTTGTAATCATGTCATCATCAGGTTGCCGAACATATGAATCATACACGCACATAAAGTAGTCCTCTGAAGATGACAACTCAAACCCCTTTTCTCGAGGGCTACCCTCCATGTTGAAAATAGGGTCTCTATAAAAAATGAGATGATCAAGATCCCACCTACATCTTCCAGTCTGTATGAAAGTGTCTATATTCTCATCAACCATATCTAAAGGTTCTTTGATAAGATCATTAGCATGACTGAAAATGACTATCTCTTTGTCTTCGTGTGCATGAAGAGAAGAGGCTAGGGCAACTTCAACATGATCCTCAAATTCTTCACTGAAGCTAGTTTCTTCTTCAACTTCATTAGGCAGGAGCAAAGATAATTATGCCTCAACATGTTTCACTTCATCATGATTCTTTTTTCTCTTCATGGGCATGCTCTTCCATTGCCTCATCATTACACAAGGCTTGATCCTTACTGCAAAGTTCTTTGTTTTCCCTTTTAAAAAAGGATATGTCATATCCGAGGGCTCCTCTAATACTTCTTCACTTCTAGAGTCATGGAATAAAACATCATCAAGTTCTTCAAAAGGGTCACAACTCATCATGTTCTCTTCTTGATGTGTAGGAGGAATCGAGGCCTAGATGTCTTCCTCAAAAGGGAGGGTAGATACAAGCACTTCATCTTCATTGGATGTTTCATCTAGATCTTCAGCATGAGAATATTCATCTGTTGTCTCCACATCCATAGGGAAGTCTTCTCTGCAAAGACAGTGTTTGAGCTCTTGGAAAGAATCTTGCAAATCCTGAGTGGCTAGCCTGCAATGTATGCAAAATTCCTCAACAATATTTATGGAAGACCGAATACTTTTTAGATCACATGAGTGTGCAAGAAAATTCCTTTGACTTATTTCCAGAGAAGATATAGAAATTTTCTTTAGTACATCTTCATGCAATACATTTATACTTGTTGCATACTTCACATAATTCACGACATGGGTGACTACTAGAGCTGGATCACCATTAAATTTAGGGAAATTTTCCCTCCACTCTACAGAGCAATGATTTGGATATCTGGGGATATTCTAAACATCAAGAGAAGGATACACATTGTGTAATTACCATGGTAAGTCTTATGACACCATGTTTCCATAAATTAGGGTAATACCTCAATAGAGTCACCAGATGAGCTCAAGGTTCATCAAAGGAAGGAAATGGGGAAAAAGGGAAAAGTGGGTTCTTGAAAGGTGGAGTTTCCAGATGAACTTCAAGAATATCTCATCAAGGGTGGAAGGGGAATGTCCTTCAATGGAGTCACCAAGAAATATAAGGGTAAAGGATTTGGGATAGCTTGCCAAAGTGCCGTTAGGGTTCAGAGGAGGATTCAAAATCCTCCCTGAAAAAGGTGCCAAAATGTTATTGCACAAGTTGTAGGTTGGGAAAAGCCCAACCTAACCACCAAATGGTGACAACTTGGAGAACACCTACCAACTGTCACCTTACGCAGGTATTCCCGTCACTCTAGAGATAAAAGAATCACCTCAAGGGGGGAATCCCGGTGACCCTAGGGGGATATGAGACATAAAATGGTATGATGGAAGTATATCCCCTATAGGTCAATATACTAAGTATGGAAGGGCTTGATGAAAGGTATTGGTGGTAGCCAAAAGTTGCCAAGAGATAATATTACCTGTAAAGAGTGATGTACCTTCCCAAGACACAAGAACAAGCCAAGTATATGCATATAATGTTAGGTGGACAAGTAAGTTAAGATTTCTGTCCCTAATTGTAGCAGCAAACAATGATGTATATCAACAACAAATATAGTAAGAGCTGCAAACAAGGATGCTAAAATCCTATCAAATGATGCAAGAGATAATTTAGCAAAACACTAGTACAACTCAAGTGTAAAATTATAAGACTTTAGCATCAATGTAAGGTTGTTATAGATAGTATTGCAGAGATACTTTTACATCCTTATGGATGTAGCAAAAAACCTATTATAACAAAGAAATTAGCCACCAAAAATCACAAGTAATCCACCCAAATGATGCACTAGGCCTAGTATATTGTAGGGGTAAATTATTAGCAACTTGTGACGGTTGAATTATGAGTTGTTCAAGAAAGTGTTTAGGGTTTGTTTCAGCCATAATGGTTGTAGCATTAAACTTATTACAACATAAAAATGGTTGGCTAAAATAGGACGCCCCTAGGGCACAAGAATGCTTATAACATGTAGAAGATATTCCAACTTGAACAATTCCAATATCTCATAGTTTTACATATCCCAATGCAATGATTTATTTCTCCAATGAAAGAGATTAGTGCCTTTAACTATTGGGTTATGGAGTATTTAAAAGAGAAAGAGATAGTTGTGCTACCTCCTTGTGGGTGTAATCCATTTTACTCCCCAAGTTAAGTAAAACTAGCTAAGGAAAACCCTAGGCGGGTGTAAACCCTTTTACTCCTCCTAGTATTCCTTTGTGCAACAACTTATTTCAAGACAATATGATAGCCTTGGTGGGGTTGTATGCACTTATACTCCCCAAGTATAAAATTAGACTTATAACCAAGAAAGAAGAAACAAAATGGATTCCTTACCTAGGGCAAGCATAAACACGATAAACTTCTTCTTTAACCAAGAAATATCCACCATAAATCAAGAAAAGAACTCCAAGAGAGAGTGAATCAATTCTTCCACCAATAGAAAAGATAAACCATAACAAGACAATGTAACGAAAAGAGATGAAGAGAATTTCCCAACAAGGGTACAAATTTCAACCAATATCCTCTCACAAGAGGGAGAGTTATGTTATAAAATGAGATTCACATGATCTCTGTTTATACAAAAGTATTAAAACATAGTTTGTCCACTTAGCAAGGGTAAAACATAAGATAAGGGGTCAACAACCCTTATCTTACCCCTCAAACCAAATAATAATATTTAATTTTCACTTTAACATAGTAGAAACTCTAAAAATAAGATGATGTTACCCCTTTAGGGGATGTTTTGACACCTTGAGCAAGTCGTTGGAGAAGAAAATGGAGGTCGTTGGGACTCCTTGAGCTTCCTCAGTTTGTGCTAGGGTCAACTCATGTATCCTCTAGCCAAAACATTCCAAGTGTCAATGTTCAATAACTCCATCACCATCAAACCCCCTCAAACATGACATCAAGCCTCAAAAGGTGACATTTTGCCTCTCCTAGGAAAGTTGTTTGGGCAATAGAGGTTGGACAAGATCCTCCGAGATGCCATGTAAGCCTCCAAAGGCATGTCTATGTTATCTGATGTGTGGTCCTACAACATCCAACATGTGGGATTCTTTCCTCATGGAAGCCCAAGCTAGGCTTGTTCTCCTAAAACTGGCCACCAAGCAAGGTCCTGCAAAACAAAAAGGGTATGCCCTCCAAAGATCTCAAGTCAAAGATATCATGACAAGTGTAAACCTCATATAATAAACAAGGAACCTAAGCATGTGCATCAAAACTACCTCATCAAATTAAACAAATTCTCAAAGACCCTATACAATTGACCAAGTTTAAGTATGGGAGGGGTGTCATAAAAGTCCTATTGGGTAGACCAAAACCCTCAAGTAGGGGATGATCCCAAGGATGAAATTCCAAGGCTATGTAATGGATGATGAGGTGGAAGGGGATTTATACTTCATAGGTTAATGAGTTTCCTGACATACAAGGGCTCGTATTATCTCATTTATGGGTGCCTTTGTAGAGGATGTGTGGCACCTTCGTTTGCGATGCACTTTTTCCAAGCCCATATTCTTGTCGTTCTTTCTTCTTAACTCTTTCTTTATATATATATATATTTCTTTCATGTTTTAAGGGAGAAGTAGAAGGCCACTATCATGCTTGGTGTCCAGATAACGATAGTGTCATTCACAAATACCTCACGGAAATGAGAAGGCTAGCTCATGATGATACCTCCTTTCTCTTAGTTGTGTAATTGAGAACCACTACCCTAGCTTGGTGACCAGATGATGGTAATGTCATACCACTAAGTACCCATGATCATGATAGGCTAGCTTGTGATGAGACCTCCCATCCACCAACTAACCCCTTAAGCATTCACTATCATTTATTTTTTTAGGTCCTCCATTTCTTATAGAGAAGTGTTTTATTACTTTCTCGGGGATCCTTAGGCGAAGCATCTGGAAGGTCTATATTTAGGATTTTATATTTTTATCCAACAACAATCCCTCTGGGCCTTCAACCCCTTCTTCCAATGAAATGAGGTACTTGCCCTTCTTGGGTCACTAAATCCAAAGGGCCTAGAAGAAGACACTATGATGGGAGTATAATGAGTGGAAGGTGGTAATTATGGTCGAGAATAGTATGAAAACCCCTCAAGGGACCCCCAGTCAGAAACCTTCCCCAAAGGTTGGCCACTTACTAGGAAATTTATGACACTCACCAAGGTGAAATAGGGTCAAAGCATAATGTCCAAGCATGCGTTCTATAATCAAAAGAAACTTAAATACAACATGTTTAAATGCCTCAAATATTAGGGTGATTACCTGCCACAATACCTGACTTGTACCGCATGGAGCAAGACCCATTTTCATTCCAGAAGCTGGGTGGTGTGGTCAATGCGCTAACAATGGATCATAATTTTGTGATAGAGTAGGCTTCCGTATGTGAAAGTGGACACTTTTGAGATTTGGTAGCTTGGAGGTACTTCTGCATTGGCAGCGCTTAGCATGCGGAATTGACCAAACAAATTTTCTCCTAGTGACTTTATAAAGTGATTTTATAAAGTTGAGTCTTTTAATTTCGAAATGTAAAAGTGACTTTATGAGTTTTGGGTCACTTTATTAACTTAAGTCGTGACTGTTGATCTCAAGGGTAAGTGAAGAGTTACTTAAGGAAGATCAAGGGTTAGAAGAGTTACAATTCGAAATTGCTTAAAGGCAGCCCATTAGGAGAAGGAGGACGCACTTTTGAGGAGAGCTAGAGGGAAGGTGAAGGGGCATGCATCCCAAGGAAGAGTGTTGGCTCTAGGAAGAGCTACAACAAGGAAGGTTTGGCATGCATCCCAAGGAGTGGGATTGTCATGCATCCAAGGAGCATTGCAGCCATTAATACAATTCGTACAACAAAAATAAAGGAGTCCATATAGCTATGTAAGCTGGCCGTACAACAGAGGGAGAGCACATAAATCGAGGCTGCAATTTTACAACAAATTGGCATATATTTCTATGCATATTTGCTGAGTTTTTAATGCTGTTCCATACAGTTTTCATTTGACATGATTTTCTATGGAAATGGTGACTATGTGTGAAGAATTGTTGGCTGTCCTGGGCCGTACATGCCGTACAGTCATGGCTGTCCTTTGAAAATACAGTCTGGGACTGTTTGTATAGTGCATAATTTGTCTGAAAGAAGTGAATGTCTATGTAGTTTGCTGATGTAATAGTTCTGAATTTCCTCGAGCTGAATAAACATTCTTTCTCCTCAAAATTGTCCATATTTTCTGTGTATTTCTTCTAGTGTTTATGCACATATTTTTGTGCCAAATGTGGGTTATTGTCTGCTGTTCATAATTGTATTCCGTTGCTATTTTATTTCAGAACTTGTCTATGGGTATTTCTGTCCATAAAGAACAATAGTATGGTTGTTGTATCTTTATAGGAGGATGAAATCTAATTTAGTCTAAGTGGTATGCTGAAATAAGATGTATTTCAACAGACACTGCTAGTCATGTGGTCTCTCAGTACTCCATATCAACAACCTGAGGGCCTCAAGATATTATCTCCTTAGTTATCCCACAAAATGGGGATAACAATGCTGAAGGATCGTTTTTCCAAATTTTCATATAGCTTGTGTTGTCACAAAGTGTGCAAAACCTATTGAATATGTTGCAAGTGTTATGCCCAACTCTTGTTGAAGATGAGGAAGTCATCCAAATATACCATCACAAAATAATTGGTGAAAGACCACAAGATATCGTCCATCATCCTCATGAAAATTGTTGGGGCAGCTATCAAGCCAAAGGGCATGACAATCCATTCAAAAATACCTTCTTTAGACTTGAAGGTAGTCTTCCATACATTGGTTTGGTCTATGTGGACCTGGTGGTAGCCAAAATTTAGATCAATCTTACTGAAGTATTCCCCCCCTTGATTTGGTCAAGGAGATCATCAATTCGAGGAATTGGGTACCAGTTCCTAACTGTGATTTTTTTTAGGGCCTGGTAATCAATGCAGAGTTTCTAGGTCCCGTCTTTCTTTTGCACAAGCATAATTGGGCTTCCACAAGGTGACAAGATTGGTCATATGTGCCCCTTTTCGAGCAGCTCTTGGATTCGACACTTGATTTCCTCATTTTCTATCAGAGAGTGGGGATAGGCTGACCCATTTGGTAGTGGTGTGCCAAAGATTAGATCGATTGAATACTTGACCTGACAGTGCATAGGTACCCTAGTGGGTGAGGAGAAGTTGTCTTTATATTCTTCCATGACCTTATCCACTTGCTTTTGTTGCGTGAAGAGACCTGTCATGGAGGCCATGGATGTGGCTGCAACCTTTCGCTCACTTTGAGCATGAATCAAAATAAAGACAAAATTCCTGGTCTGAGAGATGACCTTCCTACATTGCTCTACAGAGATAAAGGAAATGGAAGTGGGTGGGACTACCTCGGGTATCCCGTACAATTTCCTATCTAAAGTAATAATAAAACTACAAGGCCTATACTCATATACACCATGACATTTCCATAAATAAGGTTGGACCAAAAGAACATCACAAACTTCAAGAGGGGTGACATCACACAATCCCTCTTGTTGGGCACGAGATATGATCATTTTCATGATGTTATTATACACTTTTTTCCATATGTACATATGCGTTTTTCATCTTTCAAAGGAGCGTTTTCGAAGAATTTTATGATAAAATTGTATAATCGGCATAAGGTACGTGTAATTCATGTTTTATGATTAAATCAAGTTTAATTTATCATGTTTTTATGCTTCCAAGAGTTAATTCATGTTTTTTTTTTCTATTACAGGGCAAAATGCAACATGTTTCTTGATCCGACACTGGATCCAKCACTCATTCTGGCACTCATTCTAGCACCCAGTGTTGCACAAAAACACAAGGCAAGTTGGCGGTTATGGTATTGGCGGCTAGTGATGGACAAATATAGCACGTGGGTTTTGTTTATCATCGTCCCCTCCAGCTACTAAGCTCAAGACAACTCGATTTTAGTTGTCCAAAGAGGGCAATTATTGGCTTCCTCCGTTTTGTTAGTTATGGCCACATTTATTGTATTTTCCCAAATTTAGAGGTGGTTCGACCCTCCTGTGGTCGACCACTTGGTTTGTAAACCTATAAATACTACCAAGATGGTCATTAGATTGTTAAACAAGTAGAAGAGCCATCAGATTGGAGATAAACTCATTGTACTCTGTTTTTGATTTTTCACATTGCCAGAATAGTGCCAGAACTGCATTTTTAACTTTCATGGTGAATTCGACCTGTTGAAGTTCATGGTGTGCTTGTAGAAGGTAGCCACGACTTGCTGGGGGGCGCACTAGCAGTCTGGTGATTTTTCTTATGTTTATTTACGCATTTCGTAATATAAATTGCTCTTTCTTATTTTCGGTATGTACATGTTTTTATTTAAATAATTAGTTTGTTGTAGCTCACTATTTTACTTCTTGTTTGCAGGTTAGATGATGATATGTGATAGTATGTGTTGATTTGATAGACTAGGAATAGGCTTGCAAGTCTCTTTACTAATTCCGCGTGCAATTAAAAAGTCTCTCTCTCTCTTTACTAACCCTCATATGCAGTTAAATGTTAAATCTTGCTTTCTTTTACAATTTTACAGTCAAGTTTAGAATATATTTTTAATTAGAACATAACATAGTTTTAATTTGGGTTTCTTTGACAAGGATGTTGATTGATGGATAGATTTAATTCCCGTTCTTAGTTATAGTTTGCTTACTTCAATTTTAGATAGATTTCATTTGCTTCGTTATTGGTTAATGTAATTGTCAATTTACTTCTTGATATCATAGTTTAATTTATGTTTTTAATTCATCATAGCTTGAATGATTAGAATAGACATAGCATAGTTTTCCTTTACGCAATTTCCTTTCATAGATTAAAATGCAATTAAATTTCTTAGTTAAATAATGATAATCTCATTATGTTGTTGATGGTTTATACATGAATATACAGGGTATTTAACATTACTTTTGCCATGGCTAAGTTTTCATTGGACTATTTACTTCACACCTTTCATTTTTCCATTGAAATTAGTATTGAGCTTAGACCATTAGAACCGTCCTTTGTTGTCAAGTGTCATCGAGATATCATCCGTCACCACCGAAGGCATTCACACAACCACCAACATTACATTTGAGTGTTTCATAGATTAAAGATAGTTTCTTGCTTTTGTAGATCAGAAAAGATAGTTTCTTGCTTTGATAGGTTAGAATATAGTTTTATTGTTGTTATAGGGTAGTTAGTATTTTGCTTCCATAGATTTAAGAGCAGTTTTGTTTATTGTAAATTAGGCATTTAGTTGGTAGTCCTCATTGCTTTCAATAAAATGGATTTCATCTCATGCATTAGAAATAGTTTTGCAGCAAGCATTTAGTTCACTTGCCTCTTAGGTTAGATAGTTGTTCAATGAGAAGTCTTTTCTTACTTGTCTATTTGCTTTAGTAGGATAGATAGTTGTCTTTGCTTACTTGTCTTTTGCTTTAGTAGGTTAGTTAGGTGTCTTTGCTTACTTGTCTATTTTCTTTAATAGGTTAGGTATGTGCTTTTGCTTTCTTTCTTATTTATTTGTTTTCATAGGGTAGTTTCTCATTGAATGTAGGTTGGCAAGTTAAAGAAGTTTGCTTTTGTCATTTTCTTATTATGATTAGTAGTTTGCTTTTGCTTATCGTTAAACTAGTTTGCTTTACATATGGTTTTACTTGCTTTCTTAGGAACTATCCATCAGTCCTTGGCCCAAAAGTACTTAGGTTACCTAGTTTCAAGTTTCTTAGTAAGGTTTGCTCATTAGATAGGTTTGCTTGAATAGATTAGTCTTAGATAGCTGCTTTCATTAATTAGATTATACTCCTACCAGCCTTTTACCTTTGGCATATATTTTGCTACAACTCTAAGTATACTTACCCCGGGTTGAAAATTTAATTGAGGGTAGTTTGGTCTCTTTTTTAGTACATATAAATCACCTAACATTTTGGCGCCGTTGCTGGGAAGTTGTCTCAAGGTAAGAAGTAATTAGGAATTAGATCATTTCTAGACCTTAGCATTAGTTTGGTGGCGGGGGAACTTTAAGACGAAAGGTAAGAACCTATGCATCTGCTATAGCAGGTTCCCCCAAACCCAATAGTAGTTTTTCTTTTTGTTTACTTTCATGAATAGACCTAGGAATCAAATGGTAGCTTTTTCTTTTTGTTTTTTCTTTCTTTCATGAATAGGCCTAGAGACCCACAAGGTAGATACATTAAATCAAAATCAGACCTTTCAACTGAGGTTCCTTCCGATCTCTTTGGGGGAAGGAACGTTCCACTTATAAAATCCACAGTCCGATACTGAAAACCAGGAGCTAGCTCAACCCAAAGAGCTAAAATAGTCTCTGAAGGGACTAACACAGGGAGCACTATAGAACAAGAAATTGAAGCATCAATCATACTAGGATAGGAGGCAAGACCACTCGAGCCTTCCACAGAACCAAAAAATACAGCTTTTTCTTTTACACCACCACCAGGAAATCCTAATTTTGAAGATATCATAGACACTGAATAGGTGAATATTTTGTTTGGTAGTTCAGCCAATGTAATTATCTCTCAAATTGACACAGACACTTTGGCACCGATAATCTCAACCGGCTTGAGTAGAGTCCTAGACATCCAATTAGTAGGAAGACCTTTTCATCAAAGATAAACTTTGTTCTCTTCAAAAATAAAACCACTTAGGTACTCTCTTTTTGGAAACCAAGCCAATATGGGTGATCAGGAGGACCATAACAATGTAAGACATGGGGTGGAAGAAGAAATTGGAAACCAAACCGAAATTACCTTCGGATTTTTGATTTTAGACACCACTCCAAATGTCAACATGAAGAATATTCCTCTCTCATCACCGCATACCTTTTATGGTAAAAACAGTGAAGATCCAGACACCTTCCTATTTGAATTTGACATCTTGTGCAGGAGCTACAATTATGTGCAAGATGCCCAGAAATTAAAACTCTTTCCTGCCACCCTTAAAGACTCTGCATTAAGATGGTTCATGGGGTTGGGAGAATCCAGTATTAGGTCTTGGGAATCCATGAAAGACATCTTTCTTAAGAAGTGCCAAGACTACTACAAGACCAAAGAGTCTTGTAATGACATCTTTAAAGTCCAACAGTTAGAAGACGAGACCCTTGAAGACTATATGGAAATATTTGGTTATATCTCCCAGAAGTCAAAATACCATGACCTCCCAGAGGATGCAGTTAGGGCTCTTTTCCTTAAGGGAATTTCAGAAGAATATTTAGAGATGCTTAACTTGATGGCATCAAAATGATATTTATTATAAACCATTTGCTGAAATACGTGAAATGTGTAAAAAGTACTCAAGGAGTAGAGCCAAAATAGGAAAGAATGTTCGGGACCCATACAATAGAAGCTTAAAACCAGTTAGTTCAGGTGGCATCACAAGAGCAGAGATAGGGAACCTTCTAGAAAAAGTTAAAACATATATCCTAAGCACAATAGGTTCCCAGTTGGACACTCTTAAACTCAAAAAGAAACAGGAGGAGGAGAATGCAACAATGAGCATATATTGCCCAAGATGTAGAAGGAAGCATTCCTCAAGGGAATTCCCATTAGATAACATTTCATTTTGTGGCTTCTGTACAAAAGATCATTCAACTGAGGAATGTCCATCCTTGCTCGGTTTATTAGCCATCTATAGGAGTGGATATCTTGGAGAGTCTTCTTATGCACCTAGGAGGCCATGGCAGCCTAGGAATCAACCCACATACCCAGATCTACAATCCCAAGTTCCACCCTATTATAAACAACAACAACAGTGGAACCCACCAGTTTGGAAAAAATGGTCTACTCAGTACCAACATCCTTGTCTAAAAGGATGGAGAGGAGGACACAATCTAGGAAACCCTCAATCTCCACCTATTCCTATGTCTAACCATCCTTATCCTCAGTTCTCATCGAACACTCCACAACTTCTACCAGGATTCGTTCCACCACCTTTACCTCCTATCCCACAACAACAACCCCTACAATATCAAAATGCAAGCTCCCCGAGACTGACACTATTATTGGCACAACCAATGCTGAACCCCAATAATAAGCCCCCTCAACCTCTTAACAATGTTGAGATGCAGGCCTTCCCGACATATGTTATTACTCCTGTTCCATTACAAGAAATTCAACTAAGATCGGGAAAAGTTCTAGATAGGTAGAGACCTTCAGTAGTCATCTAGGAAGAAGAAGAAGAAGAAACCACCCAACAACCCATGGATGACACTAGGTGGGAAGATGTTATTATCCCGAAGAATCAAGAACCCAAGCTTCCCCAAAATGAACCTTCACAAATTACAAAGGTCCCTCCTTATCCAGACTGATTGGTAATCGAGAAACCTACCACCTGATCATAATTTGACATTTTGAATGAATTGAAAAATATTTGTGTCAAGATTCCTCTGCTTCAAGCCATTAAAGACATTCTAATCTATAGTAAGGTAGTCAAAGAATTGTGTATTAATAAGCCAGGTAGGAAGCAAAAGGACCCCCCTACAGTACATTTGATAGGAGTACTCTCTGAGTACATATCAGAGAAGCCAAAGCTAGCAAAGTATGGGAATCCAGGAAACTCCACAGTGACCATAACCATTAAGGAGGTCTCCATCGAAAACACTCTCATAGACCTAGGGGCATCCATTAATGTTATGACCGCTACTACCTTGGAACAATTACAGTTACAACCTCTTCTTCGGCCTACCCCAACCATTTTGGAATTAGCAGATAAGACTAAGGTTATACCTGAAGGGATTTTAGATGATGTCATGGTTACTTTAGCCTCATTGGAGTACCCCGTATATTTTCTTGTCATCCGTTCAAAGGATCCTTCTAGAGGCCATCCCGTTATTTTGGGAAGACCTTGGCTAGCCATAGCCAATGCATTTATTGGCTGTAGAGAAGGAGAAATGATCATCTTGAATGGTCTCTCTATCCAGAAGCCCACCATTTACCCTCTAGCTCAACCTATTATAGAGAATATATGGTGGATTGAATGCCCATATGAGAACTAGGACTAGGAAGAACCCATATTTCCAAGTGACCATGCATGGGCACTTCAGGAGCACACAACAGAAAATGTGCTAAACTAGTTCATTTATGCTATCACATGTGTGGATTTTCCACAGTCTTTTCCCCAATTTGAGTACATGTTTGGGCAAGAATTTCAAGAACAATTGGATCTATCCATTTTTTCTTCAACATATTTTATTTTTGAGATAGATGAGTCTGCCATGTCTTATACTATGCCCTATGAGATTAGTCCAGGGAAATTTTTACATATAAACTCTGGGCTAGATACAGACCAACATAAACAGTTAGTAGATATCCTTAAAGAACAATCAGGAGCATTTGCCTGGGAATACAATGACATGAAGGGTATACACCCTGACACATGCATCTGTCATATATACACCCAGGGGGAAGTAACACTTGTTAGGCAACCCTAGAGAAGGATGAAACCAACACTCAAAGACATAGTCAAGGAGGAAATCCAAAAGTTTTTAAATGTCATATTTATCTATCCCATCTCCGATAGTAAGTGGGTATCCCCACTTGTAGTGGTCCCAAAGAAAGTGTCCGGGAAATGGATAATTTGTGTTGATTCCAGGAACTCAACAAGGCCCCTCTAAAAGACTACTTTCCTCTTCCTTTCCTTGACCAAGTTCTAGATACCTTGTCTGGAAAGAAGTACTTTTCCTTTCTAGATGGGTACAATAGGTACAATCAGATTCTTATAGCACCTGAGGACCAAGACAAGACTACCTTTACTTGTCCTTGGGGCACCTATCCCTATAGGGTCTTACCATTTGGATTGTGTAATGCTCCTGCCACATTTCAACGAGCAGTATTAGAGATATTTGCCGATCTTATTCATGATTGCGTGGCATGGATGAGTTCACAGTCTATGGAAACACTTACCAAGAAGCCTTAGACAACTTAGAAAAATTCCTCATCAGATGCCAAGAAATGAACCTATCTCTAAGTCATGAAAAATGCAAAATGTTGTTAACTGAAGGAGTGGTTCTAGGACATCATGTTTCATCTAAAGGAATACAAGTCGATCCTACAAAGATTGAGGTCATTATTAGACTTCCACCCCCCAAGACTCAGAAAGATGTGAGAAGATTTCTTGGACATGCCAGATATTACCGATGGTTTATTGAAGATTTTACAAAGATTGTTGCACCTATGTTTGGATTATTGATAAAATATGTTGATTTTGTTTGGACCGAGTAGTGCCAAACTGCCTTTGAAACCCTGAAAGCCAAGCTATATGTGGCACCAGTTCTTAGAGGGCCCAATTGGACTCTCCCATTTTGTATATCCACTGATGCCTCCGACACTGCAATCATAGGGGTATTAGGGAAAAATTAGGACCAATAGTCCTATGCCATTTATTTTATAAGCAATAACTTGTCCCCTGCCGAGTTGAACTACACAATCACCGAGAAGGAATTCTTGGCAGTTGTTCATGCTATTAACAAGTTTCGTCATTACATTACAGGTTATGAAGTATTTGTACACACCGATCATTCCGCCATTAGGTTTCTCATGAAAAAACCTATAACTAATGGCTGAGTAACGAGGTGGCTCTTGCTATTGAAAGAATTTAATATCATTATGCTTGACTAACCTGGAAAGGATAATGTAGTAGCTGACTTTCTTTCCCGAATAAACAATGAGGATGATGATATACATGTAGATGATAGTTTCCCATATGAGCACCTCTTTGCCCTCTCTGTCAATACCCCATGGTTTGTGGATATGGAAAAATATTTGGCCACTAGGAAGTTACCGTCTCATTTTTCACCTCATGAAAAGCGAAAAATTATTACACAAAGTGCTAATTACTCTTGGGTTGTTCATGATCTTTTTTGCACAGGTCCTGATTTGATTATTCGTAGATGTGTTCGAGAGGATGAGGTACCTGATATACTACAAAGTTGTCATGATGGACCATGTGGTGGCCATTTCTCTGACAAACGTACAACATATAAGGTGTTACATTCAAGTTACTATTGGCATATCATTTTCAAAGATGCTGCCAAGTATGTGAGAAGTTGTGATAGTTGCCAAAGGATAGGTAGACCTACGTCAGCTGACGAAATGCCTTTACAGGCCCAAGTTATGATAGAACCTTTCAAAAAATGGGCCCTCGACTTTGTAGGACCAATTTCACCCATGTCCCGTAGGAAGAACTATATTTTGGTTTGTATGGACTATGTCACCAAATGGGTAGAGGCAAAATCCCTATTTAGGGCCATAGAGAAGTCTGTTGTCGAATTCATTTATGAAGACATCTTTACCCACTTCGGTGTCCCTCATGAAATTGTTACTGACCAAGGCACTCAATTCACTTCCAAGTTGATGAAAGAGATAATAGAGAAATATGGAATTAAACATTGTAAATCTTCTCCATACCACCCACAAGCCAATGGTCAGGTAGAATCCACAAACAAAGTTCTGGAAGTTATCTTTCCCAAGACTGTTCAGTTACATCACTGATATTGGGATGATAGGCTCCTAGAGGCTTTGTGGGCATACCGAACTACCTGGAAAAATACCACTGGGCATACCCCTTATGAGCTAGTGTACGAGAAACAAGTACTTTTACCAATAGAATTCCAAGTAAGGACCTTCCGTATTGCCGCAGAATTAAGATTGAACCTGGATGAGGCTTAGAAGCAACGAGCCTTATAGTTGAATGAGTTGGATGAAATCAGGAAAGATGCCATCCAACAGATGATATTAGTCCAAAACCATAGGAGCAAGTGGCATGACAAGTTTATTAAAAAGAAACACTTCCAGCCTGGTGATTAGGCCCTGTTGTTTGATTCCTGGTTCAAAACCTTCAAAGGCAAACTTACCACCTATTGGTTGGGCCCTTATGAGGTAGACACTATATATGACAATGGAGTTGTAAAAATTAAAACAATTGACAATGGACAAGTCTCCTTTGTGGTAAATGGACACCGACTTAAATTTTATCATAAGGCCATTTCCAGAGAAGGTTTTCTACAGGTCATGTCAGCTAACAAGGCATTGGCCTTAGTAGATGGGGAAGTTCCCCCTTGTTCTTGAAATTTTTTCTGAATTTCCTACTGTATATATGTAAATAGTTTTTGCATTTTGTTAATAAGGTAATTCTAGAGGTTTATGTAAGTATTTATTTCACCAGGAGTACATAGTTTCAAGGATCTTTCTTCAAAACATTGTTAGACTTGAATTTTGTGTTTGCTAAAGCATCAAATGAATATTGACTTACTGTAATTAGCCATGTTTTTGCAAAAAATATCATTTTTTAAGGAATTCTAAAGCAGTTGCTCTTGAAACTCTTCACCACTGTATAAGGAAGTGATACCATAACTATCAAGCCTAGAGGTCTCTCATACAGTTTTTCCAAGAAACCTGAGTAAGAGAGTCAAGTGTTTTTATCAAAGAGTAACACGAAAGTCTAATTAGCGGTTAGTCATGGAAACATCACAATAAATGAAGAAAGTAAGTTGAGCCTAGAGATACCTTTCTGTTCTTTCTCAATGGTACCATCCACTACACACTAAATAACTTGATTATATCATATCTTTAGATAGGCCACGTCCACTTAAGTACCCCTTACATCAAGACAACCACTAAACAATATAACGGAAAGTCATCCTCTAACATAAATACCATCCCAAGTGAAAAAAAGAAAGAAATAGTTGTTTTCAGAGTTGTATCCCCATCTTCTTGCATAAGTAATCTTGTATTAAAAATATTAAAAGATGGAGGGCCAGTCTCTGAGAGTTTAAGAGGCTAACCTGCTGGGATACTGAACAAGTCTGCTGGCAGTGGGTACCGGCCTGTTGTATGACTAGGTAAACCCACTGGAGTACTGAACAAGATTACTGGCAGCGGGGCATTCTACCTAGCGAGGATGGTAATTTGAAAAAAATAAATAATAAATGTAAACTTGTCCTGATGTACGACATTACTTGCAGACAAAGCTAACATGAAGTATGTGTGGTTAAGCTAAGGTTAATGAACTCCATACACTTGCCATTGGGAAATAAATTTAATACTATCTTGAAACTCTCTTGCCTACCTCTTCTTATCTATATATAGGATCTCTTATCCTATAGGTGGGGCCATCTCCTAACTGTCTCATTCGACCAATCTGTGAAATTTCATCTTTACACTTGACATACTGTAAATCTTCGGCTATTTGGGGATAGTTACTAGTTTCATATACTTTTGATTGTGAGGTGTCACAATACTTAGGTGTGGGGGAGGGGTTCATGAGCTGACAAATGATCATTACCTAGAGAAAAGAGTCTTTGCAAGAATTTTTGTATTATTACCATGATACAAGTTATTACATTGATAGTCATGTTATTTTTAAATGCTTAACTCTTGTGTGCTATACATTACTGAATTCATGCTTAACAAACCACTCTTTATTGGTTATCTTCCATTACAAGCTGCATACTAGAGGTTTGACAATACATGTTTTATGGTTGCTATAACCCGTTCATTATAGGTTTTGACATTATATGTCATATGCAAGAATAATGGGTGAGCATGGAGCATTCTGCCTCTGCTCATTAACTACCGTGGTTGTCAAAAACACTTCCAATTGTAGGCCATGCATTATAAGAGGTGAAAATACACTTAACACAGGAATACTGGATGAAGTACCGTATGAGGTACCGGATGAAGTGCCGAACGAAGTACCATTACATACCAGTAACTGTCCTAGATTCCAGGGAACCAAAATTCAATTACATTCAATTAAATTTGTTACAAGCATTGATTAAAATATGCTTCATATGGTTATGATCAAATGTCCAAGTCAAAAGACTTGGACATTGATCTAAATACGCACCAATCCATTGCTCCCAATATTGCCATTGAATTTGAATCTCCCACACATGGCAGCTCGCATGCACATGTGGGCAACGTACACCACCATAAGAGCATCCAAAATCGGGCTGGGCACTCTATTATCTCATTTACCTTTGCCAATTTCTCTCCTTTGCATTAGTAAATCGCACCCAACCTCTGCCATCTCGTCCTCTGTTCAAATCGCACTCAGACCATGCCAAATTTGTTCCATCTCTTGACCTATGCTTAACCCGTGCCTCTGCTTGGCTCGATCTCTCCCTTGCTTGGTGAATTCAAACTCTGTCACAATGCCCATGAGATATGAACCCTCCTCCTATGAAAACTTGTTTTCCATTCCATAATTCGCACAGTGTAGGGAAGTATTCTTGCATGCTGGCTGGGGGCCATTTCTGTCTAGTTTGCAAGGCCATGATGACGATATTTCTATGAAATTTGCAATTGGTTTTGATGGAAAGATAGTGCATGTAGGGTCTCTCAACTTTGCAGTCATAGAAGAGTTAATTGTTGCTGCAACAAAACTCCCAAGAATGGGAGATAGATGGTTCAAGAATCATCAATTGCCACGCTCAAGTTACAACAGGGTGTTTAAGCCCGAATTCGAGAGCATTTCAGAAGAAAAAGGGTATTCTAAGGAGTGAATACAACCATAATTGGTAAACCCCCTCATCATCATCACAAGGTTAATTACATGTGAAGGTAGATACTCCACCTTCAAAGCTTGTCATTTTAGATTGCTGGCTCATTTTCTGTTCAATAAACCCTTGAACTTTCCCTTTTATTTTCTCAAAAGCTTGGAGAAGATGTCCTCTCAAGTGAGGAAAAATGTGACTAATCCCCACAATAGTCTCTTCCACCATGGTTTGATCAAACTCCTCATTCTTACCGAACTAGAGAAACAGGGGTAAAATTGGGATGCCTTTATCTACCAATTTGCAAACCCCCACTTGACAATTAAGACCGGAAAAAAGCCACTTAGCCTAAAAACTATCTCTCCATCCAAGCCTCACTCTCCAAGAAATCCAAACTCCATTGCACAAACCCTCTCTTTGCCAAAACAATACCAAAAGATTGTTGATATTCCTACTTCTTCATTGGGGAAAAACACCAAGAACAAAGACCAAATAAAGCCTATTGTTGACCCCCCAATGCCTTCATTTTCTCTTGATCCTACACTTAAGAAGCCCTAAGAAGTAATGTAGCAAGAATTTCCCATCATTCCCACAAACAAGAGGGGAGCCAACCGATTTGGTAAGGGACCCTTTCGGAAGAGTACCCAAAACATAAGAACGAAGCCTTATGCAAAACCTCCACCTGCTTCAAATCCTATCCAAGTATCCTCCGACCTTCAGAGCCCTCATAAGCAACTTAGGGAAGTCTCTGTAGATGGATTAGAGCCACTAAGGAAAACAAAATCAGAACCTACCTCACCCTTCCGATCTCCCATCACTCCTACTTCACCCATGCTTACTCTAGATCCTAAAATTGATAAATTGTCCACATCTCTCCAAGGACCTAAGCCTTCCTCAGAGATCACTGATTCTGCCCCAACTATAGAGGATCTACAAAAGGAAAACCATCATCTTCTCCAACAATTGGAAGAGAGGAAGACAATAGATGCACACCTTCATCATGACAATGTAGTCCTTCAGGAAAAAGTTAACTCCCTTCAACGGTTGGTCGATGGGATGACCCAATCTAACCGCAGCCTCAAAGCACAATTAAAGCAACACAAGAGGCACAAGGCTAAGCCTACACAACAATAAGGAGAGGCTTCTAAAGCCGACCCTCCTCAACAAGCCTAGTTCTGAGGGGAACTTCTTTTTGTTTGCAGTGGGACCTGCAAAATCGTAAGTGTGGGGGTAATGTTGGGCCTGAGATATGATCATTTTCATGACGTTATTATACACTTTTTGCCATATGTACATATGCATTTTTCATCTTTCAAAGGAGATTTTTGAAGAATTTTATGATAAAATGGTATAATCGGCATAAGGTACATGTAATTCGTGTTTTATGATTAAATCAAGTTTAATTTATCATGTTTTTATGCTTCCAAGAGTTAATTCATGTTTTTTTTCTATTACAGGGCAAAATGCAACATGTTTCTTGATCCGACACTTGATTTGGCACTGGATCCAACACTTATTCTGGCACTCATTCTAACACCCAGTGTTGCACAAAAACACAAGGCGAGTTGGCGGTTATGGTATTGGCAGCTAGTGATGGACAAATATAGCACGTGGGTTTTGTTTATCATCGTCCCCTCCAGCTACTAAGCTCAAGACAACTCGATTTTAGTTGTCCAAAGAGGGCGATTATTGGCTTCCTCCGTTTTGTTAGTTATGGCCACATTTATTGTATTTTGCCGAATTTAGAGGTGGTTCGACCCTCCTGTGGTCGAACACTTGGTTTGTAAACCTATAAATACTACCAGGATGGTCATTAGATTGTTAAGCAAGTAGAAGAGCCATCGGATTGGAGATAAACTCATTGTACTCTGTTTTTGATTTTTCACATTGCCAGAATAGTGCCAGAACTGCATTTTTAACTTTCATGGTGAATTCGACCTATTGAAGTTCGTGGTGTGCTTGTAGAAGGTAGACATGACTTGCTGGGGGGCCCACTAACAGTCTGGTGATTGTTCTTATGTTTATTTACACATTTTGTAATATAAATTGCTCTTTCTTATTTTCTGTATGTACATGTTTTTATTTAATTAATTAGTTTGCTGTAGCTCACTGTTTTACTTCTCTTTTGCAGGTTAGATGATGATATGTGATAGTATGTGTTGATTTGATAGACTAGGAAAAGGCTTGAAAGTCTCTTTACTAATTCCATGTGCTATTAAAAAGTCTCTCTCTCTTTACTAACCCTCATCTGCAGTTAAATGTTAAATCTTGCTTTCTTTTACAATTTTACAGTCAAGTTTAGAATAGATTTTTAATTAGAACATAACATAGTTTTAATTTGGGTTTCTTTGACAAGGATGTTGATTGATGGATAGATTTAATTCCCGTTCTTAGTTATAGTTTGCTTACTTCAGTTTTAGATAGATTTCATTTGCTTCGTTATTGGTTAATGTAATTGTCAATTTACTTCTTGATATCATAGTTTAATTTATGTTTTTAATTCATCATAGCTTGAATGATTAGAATAGACATAGCATAGTTTTCCTTTACACAATTTCCTTTCATAGATTAAAATGCAATTAAATTTCTTAGTTAAATAATGATAATCTCATTATGTTGTTGATGGTTTATACATGAATATGCAGGGTATTTAACATTACTTTTGTCATGGCTAAGTTTTCATTGGACTGTTTACTTCACACCTTTCATTTTTCCATTGAAATTAGTATTGAGATTATACCATTAGAACTGTCCTTTGTTGTCAAGTGTCATCGAGATATCATCCATCAACACCGAAGGCATTCACACAACCACCAACATTACATTTGAGTGTTTCATAGATTAAAGATAGTTTCTTTCTTTTGTAGATCAGAAAAGATAGTGTCTTGCTTTGATAGGTTAGAATATAGTTTTATTGTTGTTATAGGGTAGTTAGTCTTTTGCTTCCATAGATTTAAGAGCAGTTTTGTTTATTGTAAATTAGGCATTTAGTTGGTAGTCCTCATTGCTTTCAATAAAATGGATTTCATCTCATGCATTAGAAATAGTTTTGCATCAAGCATTTAGTTCACTTGCCTCTTGGGCTAGATATTTGTTCAATGAGAAGTCTTTGCTTACTTGTCTATTTTCTTTATTAGGATAGATAGTTGTCTTTACTTACTTGTCTTTTTCTTTAGTAGGTTAGTTAGGTGTCTTTTCTTACTTGTCTATTTGCTTTAATAGGTTAGATGGGTGCTTTTGCTTACTTGCTTATTTATTTGCTTTCATAGGGTAGTTGCTCATTGAATGTAGGTTTGCAAGTTAAATAAGTTTTCTTTTGTCATTTGCTTATTATGCTTAGTAGTTTGCTTTTGCTTATCATTAAACTAGTTTGCTTTACAAAGGGTTTTACTTGCTTTCTTAGGAACTATCCATCAGTCCTTGGCCCAAAAGTACTTAGGTTACCTAGTTTCAAGTTGCTTAGTAGGGTTTTCTCATTAGATAGGTTTGCTTGAATTGATTAGTCTTAGATAGCTGCTTTCATTAATTAGATTATACTCCTACCAGCCTGTTACCTTTGGCATATATTTTGCTACAACTCTAAGTTTACTTACCACGGGTTGACAATTTAATTGAGGGTAGTTTAGTGTCTTTTTTAGTACATATAAATCACCTAACACCTGTTACGAGGGAAAAACTCTCTATGGCCAGGGTAAACCACAACAGATGGAAATGAATACAGAAATCAACTCCATCCCAAAAACATGTTATATAAACCAATATGCAAGCGAGATAATAAAGAGGCCTACCTTGTCTAGATGTTCGATGAAGTCCACCGTTGAGCACTTCGACCCAAAGCTATATACTTGCAACTAGTTCTCAACAAACAAGCTAAGAAACCATATGGTGATGATATAAAAGGTTATCACATTAGATAACATAATCCATTAATAACATAACAAATATTCCCATGGATAATAACTCAAATATTTTCAAGATATCAATTGGATGGGAAATGAGTATTTCTATTAATAAATGATCAACATAAGTGAAAATATTATAGACTTCCGTGTCGACACGGTTCGGAACCGAGAAACTAAGTTCCTTCCAGCTGTGCCTCCACCACTTCAATCCTCCACTAAAGGAAATCTCATAGAAGGGAGACAATGGGGTTCTCCATCAATAAGGGAAGAGCTTGGGGGTTGAAAACTATGTTCAGACTTAAAAGACAAAGGGATGTAGACTTAATATGAAGTAATAATTTCTCCAGAGTAACTTTTCTCCCAAAGTTGAATTCTTTCTCCTTCTTATCCATAGCTCGGAATTGGCCCATTTATAGCCTTCAAAATGGAATTGAAGGGCCAAGTCATAACGATTCCAGTGTATGGAAGGCCAAGGATCATAGATATTTTGTCGTGACATGGAAACTTGACATTAATTTTCATTTTTTGGCACAAATCCTGATGTACGCGGGCTGTAGTGGAGCAACCTACATATACACATGTTGTATAGTAGGAAATATGCATACATGTGCAAAAATATGTATTTTTGGCTGTAGATTTTACAAACAGGGATGATAAGTCTGCATAGGGAAATAGAATAAGGCCTTCTTTGCAAGATTGCATAGGGTGAGGAAAATCATACTATAATAGATGCCCCCTAATGTGTGAGGTCAAAGGAGTATCTATGATGGCCGAAATACATTATAAACAACCCAGAAGTAGAGTGATGGGGAACCAACTGGAAGAAATAACTGCTCATTACATTCTATGTTGACTTTGCATACATGGCTGCCAATAGAATTACACTGCATATCCATGTGAAAATATACCAAACAACTGTCTGTGGCCATGGATAGGCAAATAAAAATGCGGTTACATTCCAAAAGATATCATAGTCACGAACAGGGCTCAGTAGAACCAGTCTCAAAACCAATCTGAAGATATCTTTATACAATGGAGTACAATCTGATCTCCCATGATCACTAAAGTCAAATAGGTACTGGTCCAATGAAAAAGAAGCAACAACTAAGAATAGCTGCAGCCACATAATGATGTCTTCAAGTCTTCTACACAATTCGCCAAGGGTGCAAGTCTACATCATGTGAATAAAGGATTTGAGTTCGAACACAATGAGACATTATTTGATTATCGGTCATTGAGGTATACTGTTAACAAATGTGAGACAACATACCGATAATGAAAGTAGGTGTCAAGGCACCGAGTACATTCCTACAAGTGTGAATAAAGGAGTCGGCGTCGAACACTTGAGGAATCCATCGATCAAGAGACATTGATGTATTCCCATTTTTCGATGGCGAGAGAACCTACCACTAATGACTACAAGCCTCAAGGTATTAAAAAAACTCTAGGTATCATCTCCAGAATACATGGGCTAAATTCGATGGAAGGAGAACCGCTGAAAGGATAGAATTAAGGCATATCTCATTAGTCAACATGA
Organism: Picea mariana; assembly: GCA_032191745.1. NCBI lineage: Eukaryota > Viridiplantae > Streptophyta > Pinopsida > Pinales > Pinaceae > Picea > Picea mariana. The sequence goes on along the minus strand of JASDQU010109491.1, from coordinate 158,606 downwards.
GAAACAAAGCAGGAGCTTCATGATTTGGTGGAAATCAGACAAAGAACATGTTCATGAACCAACGACCCTGTGCATCTTTCGCGTCAAGTGTAAGCGGTACACAAAAAAGACACTCTAAATAACAACCAATGATGAAAAATGCTCACAAAGGTGAGGAAACCACCAATAAGGATAATGGAATTCAAGACATTTCATGAATCCCAATGTGTGAATAGATGTCATGCCATCTAACACAAGGGAAACCACCCAATCAACAACTATTGATGAAGTGTCGACTGCTGGGTTCAAGGTTACCTACCAATGATGAAAGTAGGACCAGGGTGCATGATAGGACTACATTATCATGTGATTCTGAGACAAGCTGAGGGTATGGACGACATGCAAAGTCAAGAGTTCCGAGGAGTGGCCAACATAGGTTGATAGACATCCTTTGAACAAGATCATGAGACATTGGAAGACTCCAACAACATTGACTCAATGATGAAACCATGAGATGCAGGAGGCATCAATGATATTCTCCATAGGGACTGGAAGAGTAACCAATCGACAGAGAAGACTCTGTAATGAGATCAGCTTCCTAAGGCCATGCTAAACCCAAAATTATGGTGACAAATGGACTTAATAACTTTGTGCTTTGTTCAAAGGCGACACGACTGCTACCAATATAAGATAATACTCCCTTCCTGCTTGTCTTTTTTTGTTTTTTCATAGACAAATGAATTCTATGATACAAAGGAGGAAAGGAGTGTCACAAGTAAGAAAAACTAGTTCCAACAGTGGAAGATACCTATGCTTAATGCAAGGAGATGCATGAGAGAGATGGTGTAACGTCCCTGGGCCGTCATCCCACTGGCCGGGCAAACACTACTATGCGGAACAACATCATTCTCATACTTAATTAATAACATGCATTTAATTCATATTAAACACATTTAACTCAGAGTAAGCACAAGATTAATGCTAGCATTTCAGAGTTAATGGAAATAACAATAATTCATATGCACAGCAGAATACATGATACATATATGATTCACAGGCATGCAAAACATAATATTAAGCATAAGTTGATACTTATCTTTGAAACCGTGGTAATTCCACCAACCACGTGCAAGCCTTCCACGAACCTCCCAGCCTTAAACCACGCTACTCATCATGTTCAGTAGTGGGTCACCCCCCGAGCTAGGACTAAGCTCCACGCAAGGCAAGGAATCCTAGTCTAGGCTGAGGTTACAGGGAAAAATGCACAGAATAATCGAAAGGATTCTTCCTAGGATGATTTCTTACGTCCACTACTCACGGACTCTCATTCCCCACATGCATGTTCCACCCGGGAGTATACACCTTCACAAGCACAATCCATTAGTGCTTCACCTCCCTCTCTGGGTCTCAACAATAAACAAGATCAGGAAGTCTTAGAACTCTGTAGTTGGTGCTGGACTCTCTCTATAAGAATACCACTTCCCAGTAGACTCCTTCACCTGGAAATAGCTTCTCACAGGCCTGACAGACTGCCTCTTCAACCACAACCACCTCCCTCACTTGGAGAGAGTGTTACACACAGGCCAACCAACATGTTTCCTTCAACTTGATTTCCAACACAGTCGGGCAATCACAAGGCTCCACATGAACATACAATGGTATGCAAGCCACACGCAGTCAAGCACTGTGCGACCACAACAGTCCACTGGAAACACAGACACAGGCTTCCCAAAACTGGTGATAGACAGATGCTACAGCATAACAAGGCTCAACAATTACGGGACATTCAGTTTTCCCCAACCAACAAAATAGGACATACTCATGGCTCAGGTTTCGGGGATGCGTGAGGGTGTACATAGATTCTACACAGAGACTTAACGGTTTAGGTAAGGATTCCCTAGAACAAACACCGAAATAGAGGTCGATTATGGACACCTGCGAGTTCAGATGGAGGATGGAGAATGGGAGGTCGAACCCCCAACATTGCTCATTTCCTAGGTTAAATTGCATGTGCTTGCGTTGCCACATGTCATCCATGAAGTACGCTCCTCCCCCTTGGAGTCACCTGTCCTTCCGAGGACTTAGGATAAAACATAAATTTCACATGGTTTTGGAATAATAATAAAATATTATTCTTAAGGACTTAAGCCCTCAAGCTTAGCCCCTCTTCCTACCTCTCAGCCCCCTCTCCCTTACCCATTCTGTGGAAGCTTAGTCCCCCATCACTCTTTCTTCATGGTCGGTCTACACGCAGCGATGTGTATATTTTTATTAATGATTTTTTTATTCATAATTACATATACAAAACAAGCTCTTGGCCTTAGCATCCTAGGCTCTCTGTCCTAATCACCACATAAGCCTCCTAGCTGATTATAACTCAGCTCATCAGGCTATCAAATATGTTTATAATGCATAATTACAACTAGGGATCTACTGGGGGATATTACAATCCCCTCCCCTTATTTTTGCACTGTCCTTAGTGCAACTCTTTACACAACATCAACAAGATTTCCAAAATCTTAAAAAAGATATGGGTATTCTACCCACATAGCATCCTCATGCTCCCATGTCACATTCTCAGGACCGTACAAGGTCCACTGGACCTTTACAAGCCCGATGGATCGATTCAAAGCTGTTTGCTCTTCCGATCCAATATGCGAACTGTATGCACTTGCAAGACACCTTCTTGCTCCACCTGAATCACATTCCAATCAATTACATGATTAGCATCATGTATGTAATATTTCTTAAGTAATGAAATATGAAACACATTATGTATAGTCATGGATGTGGTAATGCAAGCATATATGCAATGTATATATATGAATATACAGACAATTTAATAACATTATAACTGTATACAACATACACAACATACAATAAATAGAGAATTGTATTTATCTTTTGATTGAGAAGACCTTCCACCCCTGAGCAGGGCTATGAATCCATCGGGGCAATGGCTTCCCAAGATAGCCATGGTCCACAATCCTTATCCACATGGTCTAGGCCAAGGTACCAGACCTTAGCAACACTCCAACCATTCAAACCTCAACATCACTCCAACCAATGGTCTCTCATTCCCCACATGCCTGTCCCACCCGGGAGTATACACCTTCACAAGCATAGTCCATCGGTGCTACACCTCCCTTTCCTTGGGTTTCAGCAATAGGCTAGATCAGAAGTCTTAGAGCACCGTGGCTCGAGGAGTTCCAACTATCCTCAGAGGTCTCCAATCAACATCTTCCCGAGCTACTCTTTGTGGTCAACATTCTAACTTTTATCAACATCATTTCATCTGCATCACCCACATGCAGTTATCATGAGAAAACATAAAATAATTCATTTAGGAACTCCAACTTAGTTCAAAAGAGACTTCAAGAATAATATATATATATATATATATATTTTTTTTTTTTTCCAAAACATGAAATTCTATTTCATAATTCATCTTGGTTGTTGCCATATTATGAATGCAACCATCCTTGTGNTGCAAGACTTCATCTTGCATACTGCCAACAATTTGTCAATATTTCCTGTACATCATAATTCAATTTCAATATGTACAAAATCTTATGTAGTGGTCTTAGAATTTCCTACACTTAGCAATTCAATCACAATTACCCAACAATTACTAAACTAGAATGACTCGTCATTCTATGCATATGCATGTTCACAATAATATCTGTAAGTTCATTACTTCTTTCTTTCTAAACAAGAAAATTTTCTGTAGTCAATGCTCATTTGACTACTTGACTTGCAACTTTTCTGTTGCAATGTCTAACACCTTCCTGAAATGTCCTCAACTTCATGAGTTAACAACATTTCAGCTGTTAGTAACAATTATTGCCATGCAATAATATATATGCATGTACTTACAAAACACATTCAACCATTTAATTTAGTATACAATTCTATCACTTACTATGCATGAGTGCAATTCTCAATGCATTCTTATTCAATGCACCCTGCATTGAATTACATAATGCTCTTTATCTTAGTCATGTATCTCACCATCTATAAGTTGGAATTCTAGCCAATGTGTTGACACATTCTCCACACACTTCCTATTGTCTTCCCAATTAATTGTATGCCTTCCTTTTAGAACCAAGCACTACACCAAGAATATAATTCTATGGTGATCATTAGTGTTAGCAAAAAGGTTACAGTCCAAGTTTTATTTAAAAGTAGGAAGCTTTTAGTACTTGTGTGGCTCATAACCTTTCCATATCCATACCTTGCCATATCCAACCAGGTCTTGGTCTCATACATGACTAGCTTACTGGCATTTATTCGTATAACCAGTTTTTATTTTTAATTCTTTGGTTATTACCCCATAACCAAATTAACATGACATTCTACTATGTCAGTGTGCACATTCAGAAGCTATAAATATTTGAATTAATACAGGCCTCCAACCTTTACCACATCTAGTGGTATGCATTCAGTAACATAATCATGTGATTTTATAAAATGAATCTGGATGAGGAAATTCTTACCTAAATTTCCTTTCAACAATTATGAAAAAAGAGTAATAAAACTCATACTTGCATGACTGTCATTAATAAATTTTATACTACCTGAAAGTTTGATAGCAGTAGAAGCTTTCATGCTTCTTTTATCAAACTTATAACCAACACTTCATCTCTCTGTTGCTTCCTTCCTTATGCAACAACATCACCAACAACACTTGCAAATATGCAAGCATTCTTTCCTTTGGATGACCCAATCAAGCCATAACATACTTGCTGCCACAGAAATTGTAGCAACTTCTTTCTCCCTATAAAGCTTTTCCTTGTTGATCCCAGAAGTTTACAATTTTTTCCCAAATTCCTGAATCTTCTTGTGCTCTCCACTATAATCACTGTGCATGATTATTCCTACCCTGAGCACTTTCGATGCAGTGCCCCCACCTCAGAGGGGTCTGTTGACGTCCTGGTCAATGGATCTTCAACTCTTGAAGTTGGAGCAGCCCTTTGGGTCCCTACTTGAACCTCCATAGAACAAATCCACAGGCCTTGTGCGAAAACTCACCTGCAAGAGCTAGTGCCGGCACAAGTTTCTCCTACATGGCCACTGACTATGACCACGCGCCTATCCACAAGGATTTTCGGGATTTCATGTACCGGGTGTTTCGATATGAGTCACCCTCGAGTCTCTCTATCCCTGAAATATGAAACAAGAGTCTAGCACGTGCTAGCTCTTCCCTTAACTTCCACCAGCGTGACCTCTATCTATGACCTGGGGCCCCAACTTTCGAGCGCTACGGGACTTTACCTTCACTAACTTCGAGGATTAGCTCTCGTCCTTTCTCCCGAGGTCTGAACTCCCGAACCCCATTTTCCTCAGATCAAAGGTCCACAGCTTTCCGGGTTTGACGATCCAGTTCAATTCCTCGCGAATTGACAATTCGTGTTTCGGGGTTTCGAAAAATAGTTTCCCCTCTTTTCTTCCAATATTTAGTTTTTCAAAATCCATGTGAGCCAGATCCAACGACTCAAAGCTCCTTGTAATCCAATGGTGTGGATCCTTTCTCGTGAATCAAGACTTCGCGGTTCGCAAAATTAGAAACAATTCTCTTCCCTTTTTCAACTTCTGTCTTCATGAAATTCAAGTGCGTCAGATCAATGACTGACACTTGCTGTGATTCAATGGTCTAGATCTCTCCTCATGAATCAAAAGTTCGCGTTTCAGGATTTTTGAGAACAACTTCCTCTGTTCTCCCAACTTTCGATTTTTTGATTTCCCGATGAAATGAATCAACGGTTTGATCTTCCTTGAGATTGACGGTTCAATACCTCCCCTGATATTTTGAGTGCTGAATGACTCTTAGCGTCATCCTCCTCGCAGTTTCTTTGGATCTAACGACACACGACTATCGACGCTTCTCCCTCCAAGGATTCCTACCGTCCGTTCAAGTTCCCAATGACTTCTTTCCAAATATCTTGGCGTCAATTCTTCTGGACTTGACTTCCTCCCTAACTTGAAGGATTTTGAATATTTCGAAGGCTTCGACGGTGTTTTCCCTCCCGAGATTTGGTTAATGAAATTTTAACTTCACCTTTTCGCACACTTGCGCTTTGTGTGCGAACTTGCACTATTTCTCCTTGATATTTTAACTTACTCAGTCTCAAAGGGACTCGACCCTTCTATATTTTCTAAAATACTTTCTGGTGCCCTCCTGGCACCCTCTACGCTCATCTCCTGGAGTCTTTCGAACTTAAAACAAGTTCCCTCTATAAGCACTCCTTGCGCTTGATATGCACACTCTACATACAAAAGTTCTACGCTATCTCTTCTGAGCTTTGTTTTCTGAACTGGAAGCATTATGTGTCTCTTCCATTTCTTTGCACTTTGTGGTAATTCAAATTAGTTCTAGCACTCGTCAACCTTCTGCAATACAATGTGCAAACGACTAGAATTTGTCAGGCTTTCGTTTCTTGACAATTCCTTCATCATTCATAAACAATCTAATTTAAGAAAATGTTTCAATTTCATGAATTTTTCGAGCTCTGCTCAGCTCTGTAATTTTGGGTAAAAGCTCCCTCTTTCTTAGTCCCTACCCATGTGACCAAGGTTCGTGACCAAGTGCTAGAATACTAGGTGCTACTCGAGCATTTGACCTTCGAAGAGTTTAAGGCACACACAACTATCTCCTGGAGTTCTGATTTACTGAATTTGCATAAATCAGGTGGATCGACGGTCTACGTTTACCCAACATCCAACGGTTAAAATCCATTGCGGTTATTCCATATTTAAATATTTTGGGACTTCGGGACTTTGGGTTTACGTCCTTGAGGCTTTCAGATTTTCTTTCCTTTCCAACCCCTAACTTCTGAAATCCCGATTTACTTTACCCTTCGGGACCACATAGCACAGTTGTCGCCCACAACCACGGTGGCATGTGGCATGTTCAGGAGGGTCCACGTCACCTTCAACGACGTCATTAGGTCCCACCATGCTCACTTTTCTTTTCGACCCACTGGCACGTGGTACACACCCATGTGTCCACGTCCATTCCAAGTGAAATCCAATGGTTAGACCTCTCTTAGATCTACGACACAGATCCTTTCAACATTTTGGGGTTTCGAGGTTTCAAGGTTCTATGCCTAAGCTCACTCTGTTTTTCTCCGACAGCTGAAATTGTGTAATCGTGACTTACCTTCTGCTTGATCTAACAATCAAGCCTTATACTCCCGATCTATGGTGTAGATTGTTTTGGAACTTTCATGGTTTTGGGTTTTGGTCCCAGAGGTTCTTGCACTTGCTTCCCTCTCCAACTTCCAACTCCCAAAATTTTGACCTCTCTCGCCTTGGGCCCACAACACAACTGTCACCCACCAAGGTAGTGACACATGGTGTCCTTAAGAAGGTCCACCTCACTCCTAGCGACGTCATAGGGCCCCACTACTTTCACTTTTCATTTCGGAGTTTCGGGCATCAGGAGTTCGTGCATATTATGGTCTATTAATCTAATTGATCCAATGGTCCTGATTCCCCATGATCTAATGAATCAGATCTCGTCAGCATTTCATGTATCAGGATTTTGTGTGTCATGAGGTCGAAAGATTTTCCACCTTCATCCTCCCTATTCCCAAAATGTCGATTTCTTCCTGGACAATTAACGGTCCAGATTTCTCTTAGATCGATGGTTGTGATCCAATCGTGAATTTGCATTTCATGAATTCTCACAAACTCACCCTTTGACCATTTCAAGTTATGAGTCAGTGAAAGGCTGATCACTCTCCACGCGTCCTTTCTGATGGACGGTCCTAACGAATTTGAGATTTCGCGTATCGTGATTTCCACACTCCTATGCAACTCCAAAGGGTTTTAAGCCTTGTGCATGTTCTCCAGATCTGATGGTCATGAGGGTTCTCCTTTCCTCCCGAACATATCCTATGGCTCCAACACTTCTGGTGTGGAGTTCTCTCTCTCCCTGTGGCCATATACCACACCGGCTGTAGTTTTATAATACCGCTACACCTCCTGAGATTTGTAACATGGTCAAGTAGTCCGTTGACACTCATAAACATTATGATGTATGAAATTAGTCCTCCAGACACAATTTCTTCTCAAAACCTCGGTCCAAATACCACTTATCAGGCCCATCCAGGCTTAGCGTTGAAACTATGCTCTGATACCATACTGTAACGTCCCTAGGCCGGACAAACGCTACTGTGTGGAACAACATAATTCTCATACTTAATTAATAACATTCATCTAAGTCATATTAAACACATTTAACTCAGAGTAAGCACAATATTACTGCTAGCATTTCAGCGTTAATGGAAATAACAATAATTCATATTCACAACAGAATACATGATACATATATGATTCACAGGGATGCAAAACATAATATTAAGCATAAGCTGATACTTATCTTTGAAACCGTGGTAATTCCACCAACCACATGTAGGCCTTCCATGAACCTCCCAACCTTAGACCATGCTACTCATCATGCTCAGTAGTGGGTCACCCCCCAAGCTGGGACTAAGCTCCACCCAAGGCAAGGAATCCTAGTCTAGGTTGAGGTTACAGGGAAAACTACATAGAATAATCGGAAGGATTCTTCCCAGGATGCCTTCTTACGCCCACTACTCATAGACTCTCATTCCCGACATGCTTGTTCCACCCGAGAGTATACACTTTCACAAGCACAATCCATCAATGCTTCACCTCCCTCTCTGGGTCTCGGCAACAGGCTGGATCAGAAAGTCTTAGAGCTTTGTAGCTGGTGTTGGACTCTTTCTAGAAGAATACCACTTCCCAGCAGACTCCTTCACCTGGAAATAGCTTCTCACAGGACTGACAGACTGCCTCTTCAACTGCAACCACCTCCCTCACCTGGAGAGAGTGTTACACACAAGCCAACCAACCTGTTTCCTTTAACTTGATTTCCAACACAGTTGGGCAACCACGAGGCTCCACACGAACATACAATGGTCTGCAAGCCACACGCAGTCAAGCACTGCATGACCACAACAATCCATTGGAAACATAGACATGGGCTTCCCAAAACTGGTGATAGACATATGCTACAACATAACAAGGCTCAACAATTACGGGACATTCGGTTTTCCCCAACCAACAATACAGGACATACTCACGGCTCAGGTTTCGAGGATGCGTGAGGGTGTACAGAGATCCCACGTAGAGACTTAACGGTTCAGGTAAGGATTCCCTAGAACAAACACTGAAACAGAGGTAAATTATGGACACTCGCGAGTTCAGACGGAGGATGGAGAATGGGAGGTCGAACCCCCAACATTTCTCATTTCTTGGATTAAATTTCATGTGCTTGGGATGACACATGTCATCCATGAAGCACGCTCCTCCCCCTTGGAGCCACCTATCCTTCCGAGGACTTAGGATAAAACATAAATTTCACATGGCTTTGGAATAATAATAAAATATTATTCTTAAGGACTTAAGCCGTCAAGATTAGCCCCTCTTCCTACCTCTCAGCCCCCTCTCCCTTACCCATTCTGTGGAAGCTTAGTCCCCCATCACTCTTTCTTTGTGGTCGGTCTGCACGCAGCGATGTGTATATTTTTATTAATGATTTTTTTTTTCATAATTACATATACAAAACAGGCTCGTGGCCTTTGCATCCTAGGCTCTCTGGCCTAATCACCACATAAGCCTCCTAGCTGATTATAACTCAGCTCACCAGGCTATCAAATATGTTTACAATGCATAATTACAACTGGGGCTCTACAGGGGGATATTACAGATGGACACTCAGGGGAATGTTACCTCCTGGGTATAGGGTGTCAAATTGCGAAGGATATAAATGAGGCTCTACTTGGTTGAGGATGCAAAACTGCTGAGGCTAATGGTTTATAATGCAAAGCAAGAACAAGCTATATGCCCAATACTGCAAGCAAGGGAATGAGATGCAATCACAACTTAACACAAAAAAATGTCCTTTTCTATGATATTTAGTCTATTTGGTGTGAAAAAGGGATAAACTTGTGCCAAATAAACGTCCTTTCAAATCCAATTTACGAGTGAGAAAGAGACAAGTTCACTCGACAATATTTTCTCTTTTTGAGAATGAGTTGGAAAATAGCTTAAATTAAACTCAGGATCTTTCAAGTCCAATTTAACGAGTGTGAAAGAGACAAATTCACTCGACAATCTTTTCATTTTTTATACAAGTCGGAAAAGAGCTTAAATCATAATTGGTTGGGAGATTCTAGGTGGCTAGTCACGGGGGAGGCCAAGGCTCCCATGATGGATTTTTGTGGAATGCCAATATCTTACGAATAACCGACATAAGCATGGGAAAACCCAAATCTCTCCAAGTCGAGGAGGATAAAGTGCCAACAAAGGTTATCATCTCCGTGATATATCGAATAATGTCTCTTCCTGGAAAAGACATAGGTAGAGGCATTGGATACCCCACAAGACCATCCAATCAAAGGGAACCTAGTCAATACTTGGAGGGAGAAAACTCGGGAAGAGTAAAAATCTCTCTTTTTCAGAAGGTGCAGGATAAAAAAATTCTAACAACATGGTTGGACGATGCATCTCCCTCAAAAAGGAGAGTTGGATTGAGAAGAGAGTGCACTGGTACGGCCACTTCTTCAACCATGGGTTGAAGAGGATGCGTGATAATGGGGATAGGAGACACGACACCCTCAACAACGGGGGTGTGGTCAGGAGATGATTGCAATGAGAAGATTGCCATGTCAATCGACGGGGAAATGAGATGCGTAGAAACCACATATGTCTCAGAATCTGCAGGGCCCTTAGGAGAGCCCCACACTTCTGGTATCCCAATAGTAGTTGGACGTAAACGAGTAAGGTGATCTCCTTCACAAGTCCTACAAAGGAATTTAGGTTTGCGTCTAAGATGTCTAGGCTTCTCTATGCCCCCAACTTCATTCAAAATGGTTGGTGACATGCTCTCAACAATATTGGCATAAGATAGAGAGTCATCTCCCACATGATGTGCAAAGGTTGGAGACGTGAAATCAATAAGGCTCATGACGACTAGAGTAATGCCCCCAACATGACTAGCAATGACTGGTTGCAGGTTTTCGACATGACTTGCAGTGGTCGGTGATGGAGCTCCAACATGATTGACAGTGACTGGAATAATAGTGAGTGGTGGCATTTTATACCAAAGTCTAGGGATATATTGGCTTTGAAACATTGCAGGCTAGGAAGGGTCTTGGTTTACCCCCTGTCCCTATTCGGAAAGGTAGTATCTTCTACCGAATGGGTCTGAAGACGCTTGTACTGACATCATCACTGAAGTCTGCGAAGAGACAGAGGTATGATAAGAATTATTCAAGTGAGGATATGTGTTGCCCCCATGTGAAGGGTTTCTGTGAAGAGGGTAGCCCGAACCATAAAACTAATTCTCCTTGTAGGGAAGACTCGAGGATATATGTGGACTTGCCATGGAAAAAATGTTTGAGGGAACCAACATGGCAGACAAGGGATACAAGGATTGAGTGTAATGAGTAGAATAAGCACCCATTTGAGTATTGGCTCCTGAAGGAGCATAGCTAGGACTAGATCCATAAGAGGGGAGGTTCCAACCTCCCCCATTGAAAGTTGGCTGGGGGACATGACTCATATCAAATGAAGATGTAGGAAACAGGGCCATGGTGCCCCCAGATCCAGTGCTAGGATTTATATAAGTGGGCCAGGGAGAGGATGAAAAAGTGGAAGGTATATTCGACATATCAACACAAAAATGACTAGAGACCCAAGGCATGGACTGAGCATCATAGCTCTGCATACCATTAGAAAAAGTAGAAGGATAGGTATGTCAAAGGAACTCCACTAATCATGCTAATGAGAACTCAGTAAAAATCCTAAGGCCAACTAGCAATCAAAAGATCACACCAAAAATCAAACAACCAATATGCACACAAACGGGGTAAAGTGGCTGAATGTGGCCTCCATCCCTAAAGATGGTATGTCTCACCCAAGAGGGGCCTGAGACTCCCTGCTAAATATCGGAGGTATCAAAATTAGTTATAAGGGCCCTAGTGGGCTTAACAATCAGTCGGTCAGACCCCCCCGAAGAGGTAATCCTCCATAAAGGTTGTGTGCTTTCCGACCCTTATCTGACCCAGGGTACCTGCAGAATAAACCCTGCAAGTAACCTATGTGGCACCTAAGTCAAGAAACTAATAAACCACAGTATAACTGATGTGCATGTGAACAGTCGTAAGTCCAGACCACCGTATAAGCAAGGTAGCAAAGCCTGAAACCTTGAAAGCACCACCTCTCACAGAGGTAAGGGAACTAGCAAGATCCCCATATATGAATAGATCCACAGAAATATATCTGACACTAGGAAGGTATCAAGGGGATATCCCTTCAAACAACTTCAGGTGACCTAGTGTTTAACTCTAGTCTAAGCGGAGGCTCCTGATATTACTGATTATACAGTGGATTTCTCCACTCCCTTTGTTAGACGCATATGTTGATTTAATTGCCTTGGTAAAGTTTACTCATAAAATCATATTCCAAGGCACTAAATCCTAAGCTAGTTTGTGCACCCTAGAAAATAAAATCGTGACTAATCAATTTTAAATTATAGAGTTAATTTTAGTGGCTGTGATTACTCAAAAAGGTATGGTAGTGAAACTCATGATGTTATGACTTTGCAAGAAAAGTAAATATGAAAATGATGCAAAGTCCTAACTTTAAATTTCAATGAATGATATGCTTCTTAAACAAATGCAATTTTCGATTTCAACACTACAATTCTGAATGAAAAATGCAATCTTTCATTACATGCACTAAGCTAATGACAAGGACTGAAAAGACCAAAATGCCAAGCAATGAAAATGCCTAATATTTTTGTATTTTCAATATAATAAAAATGAAAATGCCTAATATTTTTGTATTTTCAATATAATAAAAATGAAAATGCATGGATTGAAAAACAACTTGATATATAAATTCTACTGTGTATATAAAGAGATAACTCAAGCAGGATACCAATCAGCAAACACCTAGCCCAATGTACAAGGAAAATCAAAATGAAAATATGATGAGAAAGACTTCGCCCATAAATTCAACCAAAGATAGGTTTTCTGTCATCCCACAAGCACTTAACAGGCATTACAGAGACCTAAGAAGGATAAAAAAACATCAAATCCCACCCAACAACCACCAGACCAAGAAAATAGGCAAGGAAAGCTGATGTACGCGACTGTTTAGGAAGACTGAGCGTATGTACGCATCTTGTAGAGGGACAACCTGCGTATGTACGAGACTGTCAAGGAAAAAAGATGTTTCAAAAAACAAAGCCAGGCAAGGGAGAAGGATGAAAACTTAGACCCAGAGTGAACAGAAGTTGTCAAGCAATGATATGACAAGAAACACAATAGGAATGAGAAAAATCTAAGGAGAAAATTACTCCAAACCCTAAGAAAGAAGATCAATCCCCAGTATGGTCACCAATTCTGTTACGAGGGAAAAAATCTCTATGGCTAGGGTAAACCACAACAAACAGAAACGACTGCAAAAATCAACTCCATCCCAAAAACATGCTATATAAACCAATATGAAAGCAAGATAATAAAGAGGCCTACCTCATCCAGATGTTCGATGAAGTCCACCATTGACACTTTGACCCAAATATATATACCTGCAACTAGTTCTCAACAAACAATCCAAGCAAGCATATGGTGATGATATAAAAGGTTAACACATTAGATATCATAATCCATTAATAACATAACAAATACGCCCATGGATAATAACTCAAATATTTTCAAGATATCAATTGGATGGGAAAGGAGTATTTCTATTAATAAATGATTAGCAGAAGTGAAAATATTACAGACTTCCATGTTAGCATGGCTCGGAACCGAGAAATTAAGTTCCTTCCAGCTGGGCCTCCACCACTTCAATCCTCCACCAAAGGCAAGCTCATAGAAGGGAGATAATGGTGTTCTCCATCAATAAGGGAAGATCTTGGGGGCTTAACACTGTGTTTAGACTTAAAGGACAAAGGGATGCAGACTCAATATGAAGTAATAAATTCTCCAGAGTAACTTTTCTCTCAAAGTTGAATTCTTTCTCCATCCTTTCCATAGCTCGGAATTGGCCCATTTATAGCCTTCAAAATGGAACTGAAGGGTCGAGTTGGAACTTTTCCAGTATATGGAAGGCCAAGGATCATAGATATCCTATCGTGACATGGAAACTTGACATTAATTTTCATGTTTTGGCACAAATCCTGATGTACGCAAGCTGTAGTGGAGCAGCCTGCGTATATGCATGTTATATAGTAGGAAATATGCGTACATGTGGAAAAATATGTATTTTTGGCTCTGGATTTTAAAAATAGGGATGATAAGTCTGCATAGGGAAATTGAATAAGGCCTTCTTTTCAAGATTTCATAGGGTGAGAAAAATCTTTCTATAACAATACCTTATCTTTGAAGGGCTTGATGTCGTAGGGTAGGCGACAATGTTGGATGACGTAGAGATCGCTCCCTTGGCAAAGCCATCCAATGGTTTATGGTTGTGGGTGTGGTGTTTTTGGTAGAGCCAACCGCTTGAGGACCTCCACTGAGATGAGGTTCTTCTGACTACCGTTGTCAACGATGAAGTGTAATCAAGTACCATTCACCCACATCTGTGAATGAAATAGGTGCTCAATTTCCTCTAGTTCATCAGGTTCATTGGGATGGATCTTAGTGGTAGCAACTGTGGCACTGGGTTTTGTGTCAATGATCCATATCCCTTTTTCTGGTTTTGACTCAGAGTCGAAACCCACATCTGATTGAGAGGATTTCACCTCGGCCACCATTGAATACTTTGAGAGGCATTCAATGGTATTATGCCAGGGGATCTTATGGAACTCACACCACTTCCCAATGTCTTTATTTATATTCCCATTGTCCTTATTTTTTTGCTTCTTAGATTGGTTTTCCCGAGGTTTTCCATCCTTGCTCTCTCCTTTGTTCTGCGGGTTGGGGATACCTTTTCCATGCTTATGCTGTGAGGGGTTCGTAGACCCAAATTATTGTGTCTTTTGTTTAAGCATCTGATCAATTTTGGAAACATATCGATAGGCCACACCCAAGGATGAGATGTACACAAATTCTATTTATGTCTGGATGTATCTGTGCACACCACCATGAGCAACAAATTTCACTCATAGTCTTTGATACCTAGCTTAGGGTGCAAGGTATGGAAGAAATTGGTGAAATCTGGCATTATTTGGTCCCTTTCCTGTCGCAATGTGGTCCATCTTATATATAAGTTGTCATAACTTCCAACATGGTAGTATTTTTCCTTAATAGCATCTCTGAAAGAACCCCAAGTGGGTGTGACTACAAATAATGTAGATTCCTCTGTTTCCTTTTTCTCACAGAAGGTCTCCCACCAATATTTGACACAGGGGATGACCTTAAGGAGCGCACATGTAATATTTTCTCTATCGCAAAAGTTATGGATAGAAAAATACCCTTCTATAAGGTTTAACCATTTGTCTACAACATCTGTATCTATTTGACCTTCAAATATAGGAATATCAAAATTGATCTGTACCTTGAAGGGGGTGATGCCTCCTCTCGAGGAAGATGCATTGCCTGTTGGCAGTCACTGAAGGATTTGTGCAAAATTATCCATCATCTCGTTCCTCTATCATGTGAGGGATTCCTTGAGAAATGGTTTAAAGGGATTTCCTACCCCATAGTATCTCTTTTCTTCCCCCATGGGTGATCATCAGGTTCGGCGAGGCTGATCTTGCAAAGGCTCAACTTGTTCGAGTCCCAATTGTTTATACCTTGACCTCATTCGAGACTTGCACAGAGAAATAAATTAAGAGAAGATCGCTTTGATGTCACTAATCCAAATTTATGAGCGGAATGAAATGAAACACAAATCTATAACATTAAAACATAGATACAATGAACAATAACAAAGATACAGATACAATAACCTTAATGAGAATTGCTCTCTGCCCTGTATGGTTGATATTAGATTGGATTCATTATGTTATTATGGATATAGTATTTTGATAAAACAGAGTTCAAATGGATAAGTTTCAAGAGTTTAGATATGATCCTTCCTACATGAAATTACAAGGAGAAGTTTTCAGATTGTTTGTTGATACATTTGGTTGAATGAATTAAACTCTAAAGAATTCAAAGAAAAAATATAAGGTTATAAATTGAGGCTTGGGATTGATCACATTAGTTGATGATTGATAGAAAACAATTGATGTAGAAAGAACATTGATCATTATCATTTCCCTCCTTAATTTCACTTTACGCAAATTATACAACCCTCATTTTTCCCAAAATCATTTTATTATTTCCATGTTCAGTTCTAAAAGACAATGTGATTTTGTAGAAGCCATGTAATTTTGAAAGAGTCAGAATAGTGAGAATTATTAATGAATTCTACAGCCGATGTTGAAGATGATATGATTATTAAACTGAGTTTGGGTAAGAATGGGTCTCATTTAGAACAATAATCATTTATTTCCTTTTCATAAATAACACTTTTCATTCAATATAAATCCAGTCACATCCCATATTTCATTAAACATCCCCATTCTAGATAATGACAACTGTGGATTTAAATTGGTAGAACGATTATGATAGTTATATGCATAGTAATGGATTGATGGCATGCATGCTAGTGTGTGAACTGATAAGATCCAACATTTTAAATTTATCTTTAGGCAAATAAATTGACGGTTGATTAGTATTTCTTGTTTCATATTTAGATCTAAGTTTTCTTTTAGACGATGAGTTTCTTTAGCATAGGAAGCCATGGTAGAGGTAGGGACATAATTTGTTTTTGGCAAAGAGGCAATAGGAGACCAAGATTTTCTATTCTTTTTGATGATGATCCTCAAGAGTTAAATCAACTATACCAAGATGGGTTTTTTTAACTTGGTAGGTCAAGTAGGATTTTAGCCACATCTTAGACTAGAAAGGCATCCTTTTCAGTCTCACCCAAGTTTATCTAATGTTCATGTTTGGACTCATGTCTCCCTCCAACCATAGATTCCTATAAATTATGGCTCACAAGATATTGTTCTTTCCCCTGTAGTTCATCATCATGGATGGCCCATAGTTTCATTTCCAATTCCTCATCCGCCTCCACTCAACCAAAATACCCCATAGATTGATCATGTTAAATCCCTTGTTTAGTCTTCTCATGCAAGAAAAATG
>JASDQU010109491.1:125714-140939 GCA_032191745.1 Picea mariana | reverse complement strand
TCGGGATATACAAGGGGTTGATAAAAGTGATTTTTTATGAATATTTATGAGGTGGCATGATTTATTATTTAAATAAAATATGGATCAACAAGGAGGAAATCAAACTAAAAAAGACTAAGAGGATTATGGGTCCTACCTATCAGTTATTATTTAATAAACCTTTATCTATTATTATTTGTCCCTAACTAACATTAAGTCAATTATGACTTAACTAATGGTAGTTTGAAACTACCACAACTTCTTTTGAGGAAGATAAAAAGATGATCAAAGGAAGGGACAAAGGGAGAGAGAACAAGGAAGAATTTATGATAAAGGTCTGCTCTTAAACTTGTGAGATTAATCACTTTCATTCATTATGAGTTATCATAGAGTCTCAACCTTTTTGTTAATAGGAGGGTATTATTGAAGATATCAAGATTCAAATATTTGAGATACATTATTCAATAAGTTATTCTATAAAGTTTGATCATTTGATCTTGGCAGTATGTGTATTCTGATATGTTCATGAATCAATTTTCATTAATGATAGGGAATTTTTGCAGACTCAGTAGATGATACTTTCGTGGCTAAGCTGATCTATATTTCTAGTCTCGGTCTTCACTTGTTGTCAGATTCTTTTTGTATGATTCCTATCGAAGACTTCTAAATTTGATCTTGGTCCTCCTCTTCACAACCTTCAACATCATCTGTAATTGGTAGCATTTATATCCATCAAATCCCAGTCCAATCTACAACTAATCTGACTAAAGTCATTAAAAAATATGGTGTTTCTCAATTTGAAGAAGATGCTACCACCACCTTGTGGCACGCATATTCTCCTTTGAATCTTACACCAACTGCTCACCCCCTTCCAAAGTTTAAAGATTATTTGCCCAAGTTTTCAAGAAATGACATTATTACTAGTATGAACACTTAGTAGCCTTTTCCACTGCTTTCCATAATATAGGGGTGAATGATAACGATACATGCATACGCTTATTTTTCAATTCTCCAGAAAAGAAGGATGCTACATATTTTTTTGACTTACCGCCTAAAATCCTTTCCATGTGGGAAGAACTAGTCTACTGGTTTTAATCAACGTACGGGTAACCCAAAATCTTAGTTGATCAATTAAAGGAATACAATAACATTATCTACAACAATGGTGAAACTATCAAATCTTTCAATCTTCGTTTCACCAAGTTGTATAATCAAATTCCTGAATTGATCCACCCTCATAACCAAGCTGCATTCATGCATTATTACAAAAATTTTCCCTCTTCTTGTTGTCAAATATTGGAATAAAAGGATATAGACAATCTTAGATTTTCTCTTTAGACTTGTCTTGAGTATGAAGAGTAGCTAGAAAGAACTAGTCTCCCCAAATGAGATTATGTAAGAAAAACCGATATCTCTGGAGTCTTGCAACTTATGCATGATGTGAATAACCAGATGATTGGTTATGAGAAAAAAAGAAATTCCATTCCTGCTGATTCTTCTTCCCAGGTAGCCTTTAGGAACCCAAATGATACTATATTTCAACCAAAAACTGTAATGTCTCGTGCTTGGTGCAATTTTTTCAAAGAAAATCACGATGACATGACCTGTGAGGTAAAAAGAAATGCTAGAGACTGAATATTTGGAAAAAAACTTGATGATACCATTGTTGTCTTGGATTGGGCTCCATAGGATTATGTCATGGTGATAAACATTAGAAATAAAACTTACACTAATAAGAGTAAAGTTGATTCTTCCCGAACCACTTTTTCTCCTAGCTCATCATCCCAAGATGCAAATCCCCGGGTTGATAAGTCTTCAAACAATCAAGGAGTTTCATTTCCTTTACCTCCATACAAATACAATATCCTCAATCAATTAGCTAATATCAAGGCATATGCCTCTCTCTTGGATATGGTCACCGTCCTAGAACAACAACAACGTCTGAAAAATTTCATGGAAGGTAAAACTTCCATAGTAGCTAATTTGACTGAAAACTATGATGAAGATGGGTCAAATGTAAATAGAGTAGGTGTAAATAATTTTAGGAACCCTGTAAAAAACCCCCCTTTTTATATTTATATAAATATTATGGGTAAAATAACTCATTGTTACCTGATAGATGATGGGTCTGGTCTGAGCGTTATGTCCAAAATTATTATGGAAGAGCTAGGCATTTCCTATACAAATGAAAACACAAGGAGTATGATCTCCTATAATAATGAAAAACAGTCTACCATAGGTGAGATCAAAGACGTAACTTTAGTAATCTATGCTCACCCTGAAATAAGAACCACCCTAAATATACAAGTAATTTATATGCATGTGAGTAACTATTCAGTCATTTTTGGTAGAGATTGGAAAACCTTAACTAGTGGTTACCTTTCACTAGATGGTTCACATTTATCCATCCCTAAGAATGGAAAGAATATTATTTTTCTAAGGGAAGGAAGAATTTCAACTTACATTGAAATCATTCCTCAGCCTAATGTAAATTACATTCAGGAAGACATGGGTGTCTATTCAATCTTTTCTCATGAAGATGACATGGTTCTTGAACTAAATAATTATGATGACGATATGTGGCATATGCACTTTGATGGCGCATGTTCAAATGAAGGTAACGATGCAAGTATTATATTATACTCTCCTGTAGGAAAAATTCACAATTTCTCCTTCATATTAGAATTTTCCTGTACGAACAATGTTGCTGAGTTTGAATCCTTATTGTTAGGCATTGAAAATACTTATAGTCTCAGTTGTGGTCATCTTATTGTTTTTGGTGATTTAGAACTTCTTGTAAACTTAGTCAGGAAGATGTATAACCCCAACAACAAGTTACTTAAGCGGTACACCCAAGGTGTTTGGGCATTAATCTCAAATCCACTGTCTTTCAACATCACTCATATTAAAAGAGAACTTAACTCTATGGCTGACAGGTTGGTTGTTTTTGCAGCCTCACCTACAAGATAACTTTTACATCAGAGACTAGATTGTACATTTATGTCTCTTTACCAACCTCATCTTCCTGATAACGTTGAATCTTGGCAAGTTTTTCCAGATGACGAAGGTATTTGTGCCTTCATATAGAATGAACCTTACAAGCCTAAGGAAATTATTTCCCTTGAAAATGATAAAATCCATAAAAGATTAACTCCTCTTCAGAGTTCATTCTCAATGAGTGATGTAAAAAATAAAGAAAATGATAAATAAGAGGAGTCTAAAAGAAAATTTGGGGATAACATACCCATGAACATTGGAACCCCTAAATCCCCAAATATTATTAAAATAGGCGCTCAATGTTCTGATGAAGAAAAGAAGAATTTCATGGACTTGTTCCAAAAATTTTGTGATGTTTTTTCATGGTCTGATGAGGATATTTGTGGCTTTGATCCTAATATTATACAACATTCCATTCCCATTAAGGAAGTGGAAAAGCTATTTAGGCGGAAACAGAGACCTTTGAATCCTACACTCGAAGCCACAATCCGAAAAGAAGTGGAAAAACTTCTAAACACTCATATAATATTTCCAGTTAAGTATTTTGAATGGGTATCAAATCTTGTTCTCGTCCAGAAGAAAACATGTCAGATTAGGCTTTGTGTTGATTTTCGTGCTTTAAATAGGGAACGTGTAAAAGACAACTTTCCACTTCCTAACATGGATATGATCTTACAACAAGTTGCAGGATCTGAAATGATGTCCTTACTTGATGGTTTTCCTGGTTATAATCAAATTAAGGTCAAGAGGGTTGATAAATATAAAACTACATTTACAACCCGTTGAGGCACCTTTGCTTTTGAATGAATGTCGTTTTCCTTGTCTAATGCAGGTGCCACTTTTGAGAGAGCTACATAGTTAGCTTTCGATGATCTAATCGGTAAGACAATTCAGGTTTATCTTAATGATTTAATAGTTTATTCCAAAACCCGATCATAACATTTTGATCATCTACGAAAAGTCTTCATGCTATGTCGAAAATTTGGTATTTCTTTGAATCCTTCGAAGTCTATTTTTGGTGTCACCCAAGGTAAAATTCTTAGTCATATTGTTTTTGATTCAAGAATAATCATATATCCCGAGAGGGTTGTCGCGATCCTAGATCTCCCTGCCCCTACATCAAAGAAAGAAATTCAAACTTTTATAGGCATTATAATTTTTGTTCGGAGGTTTGTTCTTGTTTTTGTTGTCATAGTTAAGCCAATTCATTGTATGCTAAAACATGACCATCCTTTCTCTTGGAAATATGATGTCAAAAAGGATCTCATAAGGATAAAGAAAGAAATAAGTTTCACATTGGTTTTGGCGAAACCATAATTTGAAAAATACTTCATTATATATATGAAATGCTACAGAAGAAGCAATTTCTGCAATTCTTATGCAAAATGATGATCAAAATAATGAAAAACATGTAGCTTACATGAGTCAAAGCTTATCGGATGATGAAATCAAATATCCTTACATTGAGAAGCATTTTTTCTCTCTTGTCAAAGCTATAAATAAATTTCTCCATTTTATTTTAGGCAAGCACACGTAGGTAAAAGTCCCTTTGCATGCGGTCAAGTTTTTACTTTCATAAAAATATCTTTCAGGTAAGCTTGCACATTGGCTTGTGAAAATTCAAGAGCATGATTTGATGAGCATGACATATAAAATGATCAAGGGATGTGACTTAGCCTTTCACTTAGCTTAGCATGCTGAACCAAGTAAATTTTCTGAAGATGAAGATAGTTTGCTATCAACATTATTTTACAGTGAAAATCAAATCTTACTCTTTCAGAACACCCTTGGTACAAAGATCTCATCCATTACTTGCGATTTCAGAGGTGTCCAGATCACTTGAATTCTCATCAATGAAGGAAGCTTCATCTTGAAGCTTCTAAGTACCTCATTTTAGGAGATTCTTTGTTTAGAAGATCTGAATATGGGTTGTTGCTACGATGCATTGATGATAACAGAGCCCAAAGAATATTGAATGAGATTCATGGATCAACAACATCTATTGTTCATATTGGTGGTTATTTCGTTGCCAAAGCAACTGATTTTAAAATCCTTAGGACTGGTTATTACTGGCAGTCAATTTTTAGAGATTCCTATCAATTCACAAGGGCCCGTGATAAATGACAAAAGTTTATTGGTAGATAAGAATTTTTTGCCATGCCTTTACAACATGTCCTTCCTGATTTTCCCTTTTCCAAATGGGGTTTATATTTTATTGGTCCTATTAACCCACCATCTTCTGCAGGTCATGTATATATATTAACAACTACATATTACTTCACTAAATGGGTTGAAGCTATACCTTTTAAGCATGCTCAAGATGAACATGTTATTTCTTTTTTAGAATCCAATATCTTTTCTTGATTTGGTCTCCCCATGGAAATCATTTTAGATAATGGACCAGATTTCATATCTGAAAAGCTAACTCAGTTTCTTAGTAATCTTGGTGTTAAACACTTTACCTCCTCTGCCTATTGCCCTCAAGGAAATGGGAAAGATGAGTCAACCAAGAATAATTTGGTCAATATCTTGAAAAATATTTTGGAAGATAAACCCCGTCAGTGGCATATAATTCTCACTTACGGACTTTTAGAAGATCGTACTACTACTAAGTCCAGTACAAGATTTACTCCATTTCAGTTGATGTATGGTCAAGAGGCTATTATGCCAATTGAACTAGAACTTACCTCTTTACGTTTGACATAGCAAGTTGAAGAGTTGAATTCCACTGATATTTCTCAGAGAATGAATGCCTTACTTGATTTAGAAGAATAGAGAAGTCATGCTCTAGATAATTTGAAGAGAAGGAAACAAACAATCAAGAAATATTTTAATAAAAAGACTAAATTTGTTGATTTTAAGGTTGATGAGAAATTACTACTCTGGGATTCCGCTCATGCTGAAAGTGGAAGACATTCCAAATTTCAAAAATTGTGGCTAGGTCCTTTTAAGATCGCCTTTGTCCTTGGTATCAACTTTTACTATTAAAGGATATGGATGGGTGATTATTCTCCTACAACACTAATGGTTCACATCTTTAGCACTTTGTCAAGACAAGTTGATTATTGATTGAGATTCAATGCCTTGTAAACAATTTTCTTTCCTATACATACTTGTTTTATTTGCTTTTGAGTAGAATTTGTTGTTTTATTTACCATATTCATTTTATTTTTCTGTTTGAAGCTCCTTTTGTTGAGACAGATTCAACTAGATCAATCAAGTCATTAGATAAATAATTGTTTGCAAATATTGTTGGTCAATTTTGAAGCTAAATGTATAATGGAGATATTATGATTCTCTTTTCTTTTAAATGTTGTATGAGATATATCATGTACCTTCAATTTAATGCTTTGCTAGGAACTTGATGGTCACGACTCTCCCTTTTTCTCCTTTCCCTTTCTACTCTCCATATTGTTTTAAATAAGAGCATATCATATAATTTTTATAAAATCTCGCAGCAAAGTTAAGATTTCAGTGAAAGCATCTATCTGAGAAAAAATTATTGTTTCTACACTTGTTATACAAATAGGACCAAACCCCCTCACATGTACCACTTTCCATGAATTATTCCACAAAATCCCATTTAATATATCATTTTAATTCTCATTTAGTTCCTCCCTGTTGTATTAGTTTTCCTACCTGATCCATTACCTACCCCTATTGATTTTATCAAAACCAAAGTTCATGAGTTCTAATTTGCTACAAGCAAACTTCCCTGTGGAGTCGCTAGTTGTTGATGCAAAAATGTGCAACATGAATCCTACTTGAAAAAGATCACAATGCACTATATTTATTCTATTACTATATTATCTAACTAATAGGTGGGACCCCCTTAGAGAAACTAAATTAAGTTGATTTCGCTTCTTTTTCTCTAAAAAAGAAATTCATCCTACGAACAAATGACTAGATTAAATTACAGTCTGGTACTCTTTTCTAGTTCACATGAACGGATGATATCTTCAACAACGATCTATTGTGTTCCTCATCTCCATACTGCATAGTCGCCCTGTTCTAAAAGGAAAAGAAAAGGTGGAAGATCTATTGTGCTAGAGTTATAACACTTATGATTACAAGTTTTAAAGTTTTATGGTTTTAATATGGCCTGTGACATATTTAAAAAGGGTGGTCAACTTTCATTTCATGCACATATATATCATATAACAATGATGATATCATATAGAGATTTCCATCTTATACAAGGTTGTCACATACAAGTATGAACAAACCTGACTTACAATTAAATTCATAAATGCTATGGTTATTGTATATCACGTTGCTTGATTGGTAAGTTGATATGGTTTGTTTATTAAGCGGTCACACTTTATAACAATTATGAATGTGGTATAGTGGTGATATATGATATGGTTGTAAGTTTGATAGTGTAATATGCATGGTACCAAAGCTTAACTTGGGCTCTGAGATGGCGATTAAGTGTGTTCCACCATGTAATTTTTGGTTGGCTATCATGGAAAGGATGGTAAGTTTTGGGTTGAGTTGAGGTGACGTGAATTAATGGAGAGTTAATGCTCGCTCAGTTGGTTTTATCTCATGATATATACCACCTTTTATCATTGTTCTTGTTTGGAAATGGTCTACTGCTATTAGTCGAGGGTTTTAGATTCTAAAGATTTGGGTGGTTGGATAACGATCTTTGGGATTTTCTCTCGTTGCTATTTAGCTCATTTGGACATGTATGGACATTTTTTGACTCCTCTAACATCGATTAGTGGCTTTTCTCTAATAAATTTTGAATGTTGGCTCAAGTTTGTTTTCATGTTGTGTGTTTTTTATGAGTGTGACTGTTGGGCATTGATTTTCAAGATGTTATTAATGGTGAGTTTTTATATTGTGTGAGTTGATATAAATAAAATAGTGGTAGGATGTCAACCAATGGCACTCTCAACCTAAGTTTTTCATTAAATCTTATAATACAGTCAGATTTAAAGGATAAAGAGATTTCGAATGAGAGAAACAATCTTATCATTGTTGAATGCATTTTGGGTTTTATTGATTATAGAACATTGTCATGCACCGTGGGTTTCTTTTGGTATTTATCGTGAATTTTGTTTTTAAAACAAAAAAAAAATGGAAATATGTATTTCGCTACCAACATTCTCATTTCGAATGCCTCTGTACTTTGTTCAAGAGGAAATACTAATCATTTTTTTAAAGCTCACTGTAACACCAACTCGGTTTGTTGTGACATTGTTTTGGGCATATGAATGGATTTCGATTGCTTTCTCTCATATACATCAGGTTGTTATTAATTTGAACCCACTTTCAGATAATACATTATGATTCTAAGGGATTTGAAACCTAGGGTTTCAACTTGATTTCCTATCTCAAACTCACCTTACTGTTGTTGGAAGTCATGGATATTTTTTTAAGTTATTGTGAAAGCCTACCTTCAGTTTCCTCGACTTTGTCATCACCAATTCGAACATGCTTATTGGAAACATTAATTACAATCCTGTGTGTGTAGTCAACACCATATTTTAGGCTTACAGTTGGTTGGCATATAGGTTTCAAATCTCGTTATTTGCAAATATTTTTGAAGGAAGCCTTACTCTGATAAAACTCAGTTTTGACAGTTGGCAGTATACATGAATAATATATATATCAACACAAATATGAGAATTTATCTGTGCCCTATTTGGTTGATATTAGATTGGATTCATTATGTTATTGTGGATATCATATTTTGATAAAACATAGTTCAAATGGATAAGTTTCAATAGTTTAGATATGATCCTTCCTACAAGAAATTATAAGGAGAAGTTTTCAGATTGTTTGTTGATACATTTGGTTGAATGAATTAAACTCTAAAGAATTCAAAGAAAAAATATAAGGTTATAATTTGAGGCTTGGGATTGATCACATTAGTTGATGATTGATAGAAAATAGTTGATGTAGAAAGAACATTGATCATTATCATTTCCTTGCATAATTTCACTTTATGCAAATTATACAACCCTCATTTTTCCCAAAATCATTTTATTATTTCCATGTTCTGTATTTAAAGAAAATGTGATTTTATAGAAGCCATGTAATTTGGAAAAGGAAATTTTGAGTCGGAACAATGAACATTATTAATGAAATTTGTAGTTGAGGTTGAAGATGATATGATTATTAAACTCAGTTTGGCTAAAAATGGGTCTCATTTAGAACAATAATCATTTATTTCCTTTCCATAAATAACACTTTTCATTCAATATAAATCCAAATCACATCCCATATTGCATTAAAAATCCCTATTCTAGATAATGACAATTGTGGATTTAAATTAGCAGAACAATTATGATAGTTATATGTAGAGTAATGGATTGATGGCATGCATGCTAGTGTGTGAACTGGTAAGAGCCAACATTTTAAATTTATCTTTAGGAAAGTAAATTGATAGTTGATTATTCTTTCTTGTTTCATATTCTGATCTAAGTTTGCTTTCAGATGATGAGTTTCTTTAGTAGAGGAAGCCATGGCATAGGTAGGGGCATAATTTTTTTTTGGCAAAGAGGCAACAAGAGACCTAGATTTTCTATTCATTTTGATGCTGATCCTCAAGAGTTAAATCATCTATTCAAAGCTACGTTTTTTAACTTGGTAGGTCAAGGAGAGTTTCAACCACATCTTATACCAGAAAGGCCTCCTTTTCAGCCTCACCCAAGTCTATCTAATGTTCATGTTCCGACTCATGTCTCCCTCTAGCCAGAGGTTACTGTAAATGATGGCTAGCAAGGTATTGTTCTTTCCCCTGTAGTTCATCATCATGGCTTGCCCATAGTTTCATTGCCATTTCCTCCTCCACCTCCACTCAACCAACATGCCTTGTAGATTGATCATGTTACATCCCCTGTTCAATCCTCTCATGTAAGTAAAAGGCTTAAAACAACCATCCATGAGCCTATGTCAAGAAAAGGTAAAAAAGAAGTCACTCATTCCAAATCATCTGATAACTCCTCTCAGTCAGTCACCTCACATGCCCAACAAATCAATGAACCATTTCCATATCTTAGTGAAGTTCAACCTCATGCATCTAATCAACCACTCCCTGACAAATCCCACTCGACAAACAAAACAAGAATATCAAGAAGCAGTGAGAAGAGGCAGACTGTTTCACATAGTAAACATGGCTTTTGATATTTTATGTTTGTTTATGGTGGTAAACATTTTTTTTATGTTTTGACTTTGGGATATATTGATACTATTATCTTCATTTTTGGACAACCAATCAATAATTGTTCTTCATGGTGAAAAATACATTATATATATATGAGTGTGTGTGTGTGGATTATTTTGGGAGATACAAGGGGCTGATAAAAGTGATTGTTTGTGCATATTTATGAGATGGCATACTTTATTATTTAAATAAATTATGGCGTAACAAGGAGGAAATCAAACTAAAAAAGACTAAAAGGATCAGGGGTCCCACCTGTTAGTTACTATTTAATAAACCTTTATATATTATTATTATTTGTCCCTAACTAATATTAAGTCAATTATGACTTAACTAATGGTAGTTTGAAACTACCACAACTTCTTTTGAGGAAGATAAAAAGCTGATCGAAGGAAGGGACAAAGGGAGAGAGAACAAGGAAGAATTTATGATAAAGGTCTTCTCTTAAACTTGTGAGATTAATTACTTTCATTCATTATGAGTTATCATAGAGTCTTAACCTTTTTGTTGATAACATGGTCTTATTGAAGATAACAAGATTCAAAGATTTGAGATACATTATTCAACAACTTATTCTATAAAGGTTGATCATTTGATCTTGGCAGTTTGTGTATTCTGATCTGTTCATGAATTAGTTTTCATTATTGATAGGGAATATTTTGCAGAGTCAATAGATGATAGTTTCGTGGCTAAGCTGATACAAATTTCTAGTCTCAGTCCTCACTTGTTGTGAGAGTATTTTTGTATGATTCCCATCGAAGAATTCTAAATATGATCTTGGTCCTTACCCTCACAGGGGTTTGAAAGAAAGGTTATGATTGTAACTTGGAGTGAAATTAATAAAATCACTTTGTTGATTTTGGTCTCACATGTATAATCGCTGATACTACTTTCAAATTTGCATTTCATTTGTTCTTTTAAATCTCAACACAATACATATATTTTTTATTTTCTTCTTTTGCACAGTTTAATTACAAAAAGATAACATTGTTCCTTGAACTTATTACTTGAGAATCAATTGATAATTTTGCCTAAGGCTATAAACCCCTGGTTATAATCCCAACTATCTTACCCTAGCCAAGTAAGATTCAAAAATATTGGAGTGAGGTTCTTCATACCTTTTCCTCAACTCCTGGAACAAGTGCATGAGTTTGAAACTTAAAACAACTAGAAACCAAAAGATATTCCTCAACTAGCACAAATAAATCTATGCAAACAAATCAAAATATCATTTTGGTCACGGGTTCAAAACCCAACTATGACCCCTCAAAAATATTTCTTCGTTAGTCATAACCCTTTCACAACCAAACTTATGCCAAATGAACAAGGTTGGACATGTGCAAATACACACTATTCAAACACGAATTTTTAAAATATTCACGACCAACAACCTGTCTCAAAATCTTATTTCAAATAGTGACACTAGTTAACAGAGAAAAATACCATGAAAACTTGAACCCCAATCACGATTCTTCATAATTTCAAATGGGTTTATTCCAAAAAAAAAAACTGATAATCTCTTAAAGGGAGAATGGAAAGTGAAAGCATGGAGTAAATAMATATTCGTTACAGAGCAACCACTTGGTAGAACTCTTGAACCATTACAACATTAAAAGCAAAAAAGAAAGGAAAGGAGCAACATACCCATAACCARTCAAACATAGATCCATCAATAAATTATCACTGTGAAAAATATATGTGTCGATGCTTAACACATTGTTGTTTGCATACCCGAGCTTGGGTGCTTTAAAACTATTGAGAATGGGTCAAAACGGTTACTAGAACCACTAGGGGTTGAGCTTCCACATCAGGCTCGAACTCTACCTTATCCAAACAACAACCAAACAAAATGAATAATGCAAAGGCCAAAGGGTGGTATATGTGGACTATGGATTAATTACCCACATCTTTGCAAAATTAATTGCATGGCCAACCCATCACGTTGGGCCCAAAACAAAATGCTCATATGAATGCCGCATTATACCACAACCATTTACATATGCCATACTAACCAATTAGGGGTTGAAATAAATGCCAAGTGAGCACCAAACCATGCACGATATCAACCTTTTAATCATGGATATCAATTCTAGCTTGTCACTTCACATAACTAATTGAGTTGTCACCCACACAAAAAGATAGGGTTTAATCATTTGCAATATCAATCAAATGTCATATACTGTGTATATAATATGCCAAATAACCCACTCTTTGAACCATGAACAATACATGTGCCACTTATGTGTTAAAACAACCAAATACAATCCTTTTACCCATAATTTGAAACATGTGTCATTCCATAATATGATTTGTTGCCAATAGAACCAAAATGACTTGTAAAATAAATCCTTTAACATAATATACCATGACTTTGTAGCAAGGTAAATATATATGCAATATATAAAGCATGCTTTTCTTATTTCCAAACTTATGTTTCATTTTCATAAATAAGAATGATTCCAACCTCTTTTTCATGTGCAACCAAGAACAATGTAGATCCCATAATTTTCTTATTTCTTAGGTGCTATGTTAACAAATTGAAGAATAAGAAGTAACCGTGATTATGCATTAAACCGAAGTGTATCAAACCATGCCAAGATCAACTCTTGAACCTTTACCAATGATCAGATAGGCTATGGGAGATGCTTGAAAAGGAAAATTATGAGTTTTCTTACAGGGAACCCCACCTATTAATATTATATCATAGTATACTTAAATAGGCCTTGCAACCATTTGTAGGCTTTATATCAGGTGGAAAGATTTCAAGTCAACAAGATCCATTTACTAGAGGAAGGAAATATAGGTTGTCGAGACAAATATTTTATTTGGTAGAGACGAAAATTGATTTCTAAAAATATGTATGTCATTGAAAGAGAGATACCCTATATGGCCACTTAGTTTCTTGGTCAATGATGTCAAACTTAATAATGTTTAAAGAAATATTTCCATTTAGATATATATGAGTCTTGGCCTTGACATTATTCAATGAAATGAGGAAATTTCCCAAATTGGCCATCCCCATGAAACCTTGACAAGAACATTGTTTATTGCAATGCCTAGACCAAGTTGAGACAATAATAATGGCTTTGGCATGGTGTATGATCGATATGTGGTTGTGGTGTATATGTGAGAGAGTTGACATGACTGCAATATTATTATTGAGGCATGTAATGTGATTTTCCCCTAAATCATAGGTATCCAAGTATGGTATGCAATGTAATCTTTTCCTTGAATCTAACTATTGATTTTTACCTAAATACCATAACCCCACAACAACAAAAAATGCGCTAAATCTCATAACCTAAGAAATTTGATTCAATTGGAAGCATGATTTCTCTACAAGATTGACCTTAAAGCAAGTAGGTTTCTCCTATAGCCTTGTTCATCTCATACAATCCCAAACAAACCCTTCTCCACAAACCCAAACATGCCCTACTCACAAGCCATAATACAATATATCACAAGCATGAACATTCCCTTCTCTAGGTAAATTTTCCTTTGTTATTAGTGAAATTAATCATCATAGTTCTCCTAGTAGCAATAACAAACTAGAGAAAACTTGCCCTACCTTCATGAAGCTAAGAAAACAAACTATCCCTCTATTTTGGTAACATGATCCTTCTATTTTGGTAACTTGATATCTCTATTTTGGTAACAAATAGTCTCCATTTTAGGGGTGGAAAGAGAAGAAGGAGTCATCTATGACCCTAAGTGAAATTAGGAATCTGCCTACACTTGGGGGATGGGAACTGCAACAAAAAACTAAGCATAGGAATATGCTCTTTTTCAAGGTCTTTCCATCACCATTAGCTTGGGAATAAGAGAATTGGTAGTCATCAAAGACTCAAGGATTGTCATTAAGTTTGTAAATCACAAGGAAACCCTGAAAGCCTCCTAGCTAGCTTTGATCCTCTCCAGAATCACAAAACTTACTCATAAGATAGCCAAAATTTCATTTTTCGTGTCTCAAGAGAAAAAAAATGGCAAGGCTAACAATTTGGCAAAAGAAGCCTCTGGCTTGCCTTAAGGAACTTTAAAAAAAATGGGGGCTTATCTCTTTCCTTCATCCCCTAAGCACATCGCTTGAGGTATCATACATTGGGATTGGTGTTACTATACCATGAAGCAAGTTATAAAGGAAGGCAAGGACTGTAAATTCTAACCTTGTACAATATCTACTGCAAACCAATATTCAGAAAAGAACAGAAAATATACAATGGCAAATAGAAACATTACACAGAGATTTTTCACCTGGAAACCCAAACCAGGAAAACCAACATATATTATATTCATACATTGTTTTACAATACAATATACATATAGGAGCCAGCAACATCCAAAACCCTAACCCAATGACCTGGATTAGTCCAAAACCTTAATTCCTTAACTGGAACTAGAAAACCATCGGCAAAAAACCATGTGCTGAAAACCACCTAATATCATGTGGTCCCGGAAATATGTTGGCCCGAAAAAAAAATTTCGGGGGTGCTGCCCCCGAACACCCGCACGGGGGGCTCCGCCCCCCTGCACCCCCTGAGGGGGGGCCTAGCGACCCCCCCTCTAACCCCCCTACGCACCTGGCATAGGCGCTAAGACACTACTACTCGTGCAAAGAATATAACACATACCCAACATTCTCCCACTTGTTGTTTTCTTTGCACACAAGGGGTTACAAGGTTACATAGTCAACAATCCAAGGCAGCAATGCCCATGGATCCTCTACACCAAGAGAACTTCTTAGTGCTCACAGATTTTGTTAATGAATCTGCAACATTCTTTAAAGTGTCCACCTTCATCAGTGATACTTTCTTTTCTTCAATCATGTCTCTTACAAAATGATATTGAACATCAATGTGCTTTGTCTTTGAATGATAAGCAGGGTTCTTCGCCAAGAAATTTACACTCTGACTGTCACACTCTATCCTTACAGCTTCTTGTACCAACCCAATACCTGAACACAATCTTTGTAACCATACTGCTTCCTTACTTGCATGAGTGGCTGCCATGTATTCAGATTCTGTAGTTGAAAGTGCCACTACAACCTGTCTTTTGCTCATCCAACTTATTGCTCCTCC
>JASDQU010109491.1:71352-104897 GCA_032191745.1 Picea mariana | reverse complement strand
TCTCTCTTGATATTTGAGGATTGTATCTTCCTCTTGGAGGTTTATCCCTCCCTTTACATTTGGAAGTTGTAGCTACCTTTGGAAGTCATTACTTCCCTTGAACAAAAACTATTGATTATTTCTCATATATTGTGCATGGTGTATTGTGGTGTATTGGTGTAACTCTTATACTACTGTTCATTGCTCATTGGATATAATTGAATGGTTTAAGTATAATTTGAAAAAGGTTTTTAAATTGTACTTGATATTGATTCACCCCCCTCTCAGTATCAACAAATGAACCCAAGACTGCATTATCAACCATGAAATACTGTGTAAGTAGCATCAAAACAACAACAAAAAAATGTTTGATATGTCTATCTTTGATCCTCCAGTCTATATGGGGGTCCCAAATACTAGTATTATATTATTAGCATAGTTTAAATAATAAGGCTTTAGCAATACTTTGCGGGCGGAATTCATCGTTATGATTTTAATCGTCAACAAACTTGCGACTCCACAGGGAAATGTGTTTACAACAGATTAAGAACTCATAATTCTTGGTTTCATAGACCAAGTAACATTAGATCAAGAAGATATAAATCAGAATGATTATGCAACCGGGGGAAGTGAGCAAATTTAATGGAAAAATGACTGGGAATTTGGGAATAGCTCATGGAAAGTGTTAAGTATGAGGGGGTTTATCCCTATAAGCATAGTCATTCAACTAAAAGTCGCTCTTGACTCCAAGGAGAAAATTTAATTATGAACTTTCTCTTTTGAATCTCGAAATGGATGAAGAAACAAAAAGTAGAAGCGGGTTGTAACCAACTATCTCATAAAACAACACTGAAAGCAGATAACAAATTCAATGACGCCTTCAGGGGGGAACATCATAACAACCGTGTAATCTTAATTGTTATTGATTAACAATGCTTTGTAGGAGTGTCATTGTGGAAAAACTGATCCAACATTTCATTTTTGACAAAAATTGAAATCAAAAGAGGAAAAAACAAGAAATGTCATAACATAAATGAAACAACAAAATTTGAGTGAGCAGAAATTAAATGACATAAATGAAAATAACAGAAATGAAAACCACTAAAATGTACTAAAATACAGAACAATTCAAACAACGTTAAACTCTTCAAGTTGGTTCCATGTAATGTTTTAAGTGAGAACCATTAGTGCTGTAGGAAAACAATTGCTCTTGTAAATCCTTTAGAATGTAAGAATTTTCACCTAGGACAAAAGTGTTGGGTATGTGTTATATTCTTTGCATGTGTGTGTGTGTGGGTGCGTCAGATACGACAACTGCGTCTGACGATCCCTTCACCTAGGGCTCTTCCGTGTGCGTCGGGTGCTTTCCTAGGGGGGTCCCAGCGGGGGACATGTATGCCCCCCCTTGGTTACGTGCAGCGTTCGGCACCAGGCAGTAGCCCGGGGCCGATGGGGTTCGGGGAAACACCCCAAATTTTTTTTTTGGGCGTTTTTTGATATTTTTAGCGGATTTTGCTATTTTTAGCTGATTTGTAAATTAATCCCGGATTAAGGGATTAGGGTTTTGGTATCTACGGAATACCTAAAAACATTGTATATATTGTATGGAGAATGGTGAAATTCGATATAATGAAAAGAAGAAAGGTTTTCCTGGTTGAGGGTTTCCGGTAAAAATCTCTGTGTACTTTGTGTATGAGCCATTGATTAATTTCTGTATTGCTTAAGAATCTATATGCATTGCTTTACTTCACAGGTTTAAAACTTACAAAAAGCGATCTTGAAAGGACCCAACCATAATTTTTTAAACTTTGAATGTCTTCCCCTATTGGCATGAGATGAATCCCACAATGGTACTTTATCATTGAATTTAAATTTGACATTTTTGACACTCTTGTTGAAATATTTTTTAACAGTCTGTTGTCTTCTTTTTATATTACCCAAGGCAAATGTCCTTTGCTCCTCTAAAGCCAGGAGTGCATTCATCCTTTGTGAAACATCAGAAGAATTTAATTCTTCGACCTGTAGAATTAAACTTAAGGAGGAAAGTTCCAGCTCAGTAGGCAGAATGACTTCTTGGCCATAAATAAGCTGGAAAGGAGTGCAACCAATGCTCACATTGGTGGTAGTTCGATCTGCCCAAAGAGTGTAAGTGAGGAGAGTGTGCCATTGACGAGGCTTATCTTCAATGAGCCTTTTGACAATTCTCACTAGATTCTTGTTGGTAGAGTTAGCCTGCCCATTCCCTTGGGGGTATTAAGATGACGAGGTAAAATGTTTAACCCCCAACTTAGCTAAAAATTGGGTCAACTTAGTAGAAATAAAAGCGAGACCATTGTCTGTAATAATTTCCAAAGGAAGACTAAATCTGGAAAAAATATTATTTTCAAGGAAAGAAATCACCTGATCATCTGTCGAATGTTTAAGCAGGACAAATTCAACCCATTTTGTAAAATAATCTGTGGCTATCAAGATAATACTTGTCTTGCTGAAGATGGAGGATTAATAGGACCAATAAAGTCCAATCCCCATTTTGAAAAAGGAAAGTCCTGGAGGACAGGTTGTAACGGCATGGCTGAAAGGAGTTCCTTCCCAACAAATTTTTGGCACTTGTTGCAAGATCTGGAAAAATCATAAGAATCACGAAAGATTGAAGGCCAATAATATCATTTTCTGATAATCTTAAAAGTAGTGGTTTTAGCAGAAAAATGACCTCCTACGCGAATAATAGAATTTGGAGAACCATGAGTTTCTTGCAATAGTTTCTGTGCTTCCTCATTGTTTACACAGTGAAGCAACATACCATCAACATATATTCTAAACAAGAAGTCTCCTATAATGACGTATCTAGCAGATTCAAGACAAAGCCTTCTTCTTTGATGAGTGTCTAATGATGCAGGAGCATCTCAAGCGAGCCAACGCAGAGACAACGAACAACTGGAAAAGCGCCCAACACAAATTTTGAAAATGTCTTAAAATATTAATGAATCCATTAAGGAGCGCCCTTGTAAAATGTAATTGGACCTTGAGCGATCCGCTCTCATCCTTAGTAGGTAGAAGGCATTTATGGTAGTTAATGTAAGTAGATAGAATTTAATTCTAGATTAGACAGTTTAGAATGAGAGAGGGAAATGGGATATAGACACCCTCATTGTGTATTGTAACAAGATTATTATGAAGAGCATAGAAGAGAAAGAGCAGAGAGCTGTGTGAAGACACCCATGTACAGAGATTTGAATTAATAGAGAAATCTTTGATTCAAATTCATGGCGTCGTGTTTGTTCTCTGTGTATTTATATTGAATGCTATGCTCATGGTTATTTTACTCTTTCCACTGTACATTTTCTTTTATGCTATGTATGAATGATTTCCTGTTGAATGTTTGAAATCTGAGAGAGAGAGAGAGAGTAAGGGAAATGAGTTTCAATTGTTTCTCTATCTGAGCCAGAGTTCCTGCAAGGAGTGCAGTTGAATTGTCCACAAGGAGTGCGTTGACAAAGGGTTCATAGGTTTGTCTCTGAAAGCTCAGACTAGATATCTTTTGTTCTCATTCCCTCAGAAGTGCAGTCAAGCATAGGAGCCATGCAAGGAGTGTGCAGGCCGAGTAAAGCCTCAGGGTTGCGAACCTGAGCGAAGTATTGAGAGACTATTATTGCAGGTGTGCATAGAGTTGAAGGGAGTCAAGCATTTGAAAGTGTTTGAAGGTCTTCCACAAGGAGTGCGAGCAGGGGTTTTCTGAAAGGCTCTGAGTCAGAGAAATCTCAGAAGGAATTGGACCTTCGAAGGAGTCGAAGGGAGACAAGAGGCCAAGTACCTTGGAAGCTTGTGCAGACGTCCTTGAGAGAGGAAAGAACGAACGGTCATAATTCTCTATGGAGAATTCACGAAGTCCTATGAGCCGTTAGATCTCACGGAGGAGTAGGGGAGATACAGCGAGTATTCCCAAAGGTTCTAAGCTCAGGAGGGGTGGAGCCGTAAATCCAAGCCACAAGGGCTATTGGATTTACATGTGAATTTCTATTTTTGGGGTTTCGTAGGTTGAAGTCCCAAAATCTTTGTAACGGGACTCATGAAATCACGAAACGCGAAGTCTCGAAGGGATAGAAGGATTGTGTGGTCCATAGAAGAAAGTAGAGTGGATAGGTGGCGCACTATTGACGTAGAAGTCAACTGCATTGACCATTTCGGAGTTTCATGAGTCGAAGTCCCGAAAGCCTTGCATCAGGACTCGCAAACTCGTGAAGTGCGAAGTCCCGAAATGGCAAAAAGTCTAGCTGTGGGGCCAGTGCCGAGAAACATGTCGGAGTCTAAAATTTTGAGATTTTGGGGAATATAGCATTGGGATTTTAGGGTTCGTGGAGTAGAGTTGCATGTCATCGCAACTCATGAACTTGCGAAAAGCAGAAAAGTAGATTTGAATATTTTAGAAGTTTAGGATTTGGGGGTCATAGTGAGCAAGCACTTGACCACAGGATTCACGATATCGTGAAGTACAATTCCCCGAAGTGTGAGGGAGGAATCTCACGAGGTTCCACTGTGGGTGCGGATTTCCTGAAAGGGAAAGAGAAGAGCGTTTTAGAGTTCTTCGGGCCAAGGAGAGAAGAACGATCCTGTGTACATGGACTTCTTGACCCGCGGGTTGAGGAGGGCTGCATCATCTAAGTTATCTGGACATATTTTATTTTGAAAATAGTAAACCAAATTCTTATACCAATAATGTTCAAACACGGGAAGGATTTGATTATCAATGTAGAACAATGCAGATAAATAACTATCTTGTTCATCAATTTCTTCACTAGTTTCAGCATGCTGAGCTAAGTGAAGGGATAAGTCACATCCCTTGATCGTGGTAGAAGTCACAATAGTTAAATCATGCTCTTAGATCTTGGAAATCCAATGCGAAAGCTTCCCTGAAAGATAAGTCTGTGAGAGAAAAAACTTGACAGCTGGTAAAGGTACTTTTACCAACGTATGCTTACTAAGATGAAGTGGCAAAATTTTTCAACAACTTTAACAAGAGCGAAAGCATGTTTTTCAATAAAAAAATATTTTAACTCATCATCATACAAGCTTTGACTCATGTAAGCCACTGTTTTTTCGTTACCTTGGTCATCACCTTGCATGAGGATAACAAAAACTTCTTCCTCTGTGGCATTAGTATATATCATAAATTCCTTCTCAAAATCCAGCTTTGCTAGAACCGGTGCATAACTGATTTCTTTCTTGATCCCTACAAAATCATTTTCGACATCATCTATCCAAGAAAAGGAATGATCTTGCTTAAGAATATTGTGAATTGGCTTGACCATTACAACAAAATCAGGAACAAACCTACAAACAAAGTTAATAAACCCCATAAAAGCTTGAACCTCCTTCTTGGAAGTTGGAGCAGACATATTTAGTATAGCATCAATCCTTTTAGGATCAATGCTTATTCCTAAATCAAAGACAATGTGTCCAAGGAGCTTGCCCTTGGTAACGCTGAAAATAGTCTTATAAGGATTTAGAGAAATGCCAAATTTCTTGCAGCACATGAGAACTCTTTTAAGATGACCAAAATGATCTGACCGGTTTTTAGAGTACATAATTAAGTCATCAAGATATATATGAATAATCTTGCCGATCAAATCGTCAAAAAATATTTGCATAGCTCTTTGAAAAATGGCACTTGTATTGGATAAGACAAAATGCATACGTTCATAAGAAAAAGTGCCCCAATGAGTAATGAAAGTGGTTTTATATTTATTTGCCCTTTTTACCTTGATTTGATTGTAGCTAGAGAAACCATCAAGTAAGGACATCATATGTGACCCTGCAACCTGCTGCAAAATCATTTCCATATTGGGGAGAGAAAAGTGATCTTTTATACTAGCCCGATTCAATGCACAAAAATCTACGCATAATCTGATTTGACCAGTTGTTTTCTGAACGGGAACCAAATTAGAAACCCATTCCAAATACTTAATTGGAAAGATAATCCCAGGCTTCAAGAGTTTTTCCAACTCCTTTTGAATAGTTTCTTCCAGCGTAGGGTTAATGGGTCTTTGTTTTTTCCTAACTAGTTTTATGCCCTCCTTGATAGGAATGACATGTTGTATAAGAGAAGGATCAAAACCTCGAACATCCTCATAAGACCCAACAAAAACATCTTGAAATTCACCAAGCAGTCTGGCGAACTTCAATTTTTCTTCATCAGAACATTGGGCACCTATTTTAACATTCTTTGGAGATTTGGGTGTTCCAATGTTCAAGGAAATGGTTTCACCCACTTTCCTTTTTGACTCCTCT
Source organism: Picea mariana (assembly GCA_032191745.1). Classification (NCBI taxonomy): domain Eukaryota; kingdom Viridiplantae; phylum Streptophyta; class Pinopsida; order Pinales; family Pinaceae; genus Picea; species Picea mariana. The sequence goes on along the minus strand of JASDQU010109491.1, from coordinate 98,633 downwards.
TCTTTATGTTTCTCATTTTTTCCTACATCACTCGATGAAAATGAACTTTCTAGAGGAGTCAAGCCTTTAGGAATCTTGTTATCTTCCATCAATATAATTTCCTTAGGCTTATAAGGTTCATTTTGAATGAAAGCACATATGATTTCATCACTAGGGAAGACCTGCCATGATTCTATATTGTCAAGAATATGTGGATGATACATAGATTGAAAAGTACAATCAGGTCTTTGTGGCAGAAGTTGCCTATTAGGAGAGGTTGCAAAAAACTCTAACCGATCAGTCATTGAGTTCAATTACCTTTTAACATGAGTGATGTTGAAAGATAATAGGTTTGAGATAAGTGCCCAAACAATTTGGGTGTATCATTTCATCAACTTGTTGCTAGGAGAGTATATCTTACGTACAAGGTTCACAACAAGCTCGAAATCCCCAAAAGCTGTGAGGTGACCACAATCCATATTATAGGCATTTTCAATGCCTAACAGTAATGATTCGAATTTAGTGACATTGTTTGTGCAAGCAAATTCTAACCTATAGGAAAATTTATGAATTTTTCCCATAGGAGCGTACAAGATAATACCAGCTCTGTTTCCTTCATTGGAGCATGAACCATCAAAGTGCATATGCCACATCCCATTGTCTAAGTCGATTTTTTCCAAGGTAGTGTTGTCCACTTCGACAAACATGGAATACACTTCTAAGTCCTCCTAGATATAATTCACATTAGGCTGTGTGACATTTTCTATGTAAGGTGAAATCCTTCCCTCTCTAAGGACTATGATGTTTTTACCATTCCGAGGAATGGATAAGTGTGTCCTATTGAGTGAGAGGTATCCACCTGTCAAATCTTTCCAATCTCTTCCTAATATGATCGAGTAGTTACTTACTGGCATATCGATGACCTAGATATTAAGGGTTGTCCTGATTTCAGGGTGTGCGCACAAAACCAAGGTCACGTCCTTGATTTCACCTATGGTTGTTTGTTGTAGACTATTATAAGAGAGCATGCTTCTAGCATTTTCATTTCTACAAGACAAGCCTAGCTCTTCCATAATAATCTTCGACATTACAATTCAGCCCGAACCGCTGTTAATGAGGCAACAATGGGCAATATTATCCATAATCTTTACAGAAATATAAAATGTTTTTTTTTTGTAGGGTATATAAAGTTATGTACAACTAATTTATTTACAAACAAATCCTCTTCATCTACCTCTTCATAGAGGTTGTCTACAACAAAATCTTTTCCTTCCATGAATTGTTTTTGATGCTTCTGTTGTTTAGAGATGACAACCATGTCCAGAAGGGTTGCATCTACTTTGATGTTGGCCAACTGATTTAGAATGTTGTATTTGGAAGAGGGGAGAGGGTAGGTAGTTCCTTGACTGTCAGGAGCCTTAGGAACTTGAACATTAGCAGCTGGTGAGGATGATCTTGGGCTAGAAGAATTATGGGGAGGATCATATTTGATTTTGGGAGCATAGGATTTATTCCTAGTCTATATGACCATGACATCTTCTGGCTCTGCAAAGTCTAGGACAACAATGGTAGTTTCAGGTCTCTTACCAAAGATTTTATCTTTGGCACTCTTCTTTACATCACATGTACTTTCCTTATGGTGTTCCTCACAAAAGTTACACCAACTACGAGGCATGATAGCTTTAGGATGAAAATTATTTTCATTTGGATTTCTAAAGGGGGGTGCATAAGAAGATGAAGCTACAGGGGTAAGAGAGGAGACATTTTATTTTCACTCATACACTATCATATGATTATTCATGTCTTGTACAAGTTGTAAGAGGGCATACATGTTTGTCTGTTTAACCGTGTCTCCTTTAGGAAGACCTGTTCTTTCAAGTTGTTCTTCATACTATAAACAAGTATGCAGAGCGAAACTGAAAGGTAATGCATTATAATAATGCATGAAAGCGGCTTGGTTCTGTGGTCGAATGAGTTCATGGATTTGATTTTATAACTTGGTGAAACACAAATTGAAGGACTTGATAGTCTCACCATCCTTATAAGCGATGTTATTTTACTCCTGTAACTGATCGATTGGGATTTTGGATTGCCCATAGGTAGATTTGAACCAATAGACTAACTCCTCCCAAGTAGATAAAATCTTAGGAGGGAGATCAAAGAAATCAGCCACAACCTTCCTTTTAAGGGAATTCACAAATAATCACATACAAGTATCATTGTCATTGGCTCGTATGTTGTGACAGGCATTAGAAAATGCCACCAAGTGTTCATTCGTAGTGACAATGTTATTCCCTGAAAACCTAGGGATATGCTCTTTGAATTTAGGAAGTGGACGAGTAGCAGGTGCCAGGTTAAGAGGGGAGGAGACATGCCATGGGGTGGTTGTAGCATCTTATTCAAAATGAAAAAGCCCATACTTTTTAATGACTTTGGTGGGGTTTTTGGTAGATTGGACAGGGACTTGGTGACTATACAAGCTACCAATCACTGACGAAGCTGAAGAATGATATGAAAAAGCACCTCTAGTGCCACCAAAGCCACCACTAGATGCCATCTTGTGAATGATAGGTAAGGGAGAGAAAGACAAACTACATGAATCAGACAAGTTCCTCCTTAGAGAACTTTGTTGGGTTGATAATACAATGTTCCTTCTTCCTATTTCAGCAATAAGATTAATTTCTAGTGATAAACCTCTTCTTCTTCTAGAAACATGAGGGTCTAAGGGCATGAAAAGAAGATAAAAAATGAAGGGAAAAGAAAGTTATGGCTGATTCCTAAGCTATCTATGCCTAGCTTCCCAATTTACTTGGGCACTTATGTCTTGTTCAATTGTTGCCCATGAGTGATTAAGATCAACCTGGGTATTAGTAGTGTCTAAGATGGCATTAAACAAGTTTAAAGCAATGTTGGTCTGATCTTGAAGACCTAGCTCAATATTAGGCTGCCTTGCAACAGGTACAATCATTAAGAAATGAAGCTGTCAACTAATCAATATCAGAAAAAGTAGATATATTCAATGATAATCAAGCATAAAAAAACAACCAGAGAGATATGAAAGATCTCCCCAGTATGGTCGCCAAATAAATGTTGAGGAAAATATATGAAATAATCTTACTCAAGCATTTTCAGATCTTTCTTGGCTAAGGCAAGATAGACGGGAATATCACCCTATGTGTATAGCCTCAAAATTTGTTTCCTAATCCACAAGTATTAGTTACAAGGGCTTAGGCTGATTTTTTTATAATAAAAGATTGTTGTAAAATTCATTATCTTTATGTAATTTTCGGAATATAACAGATGCAAAATTAAATGCGGAGACAAAATAAAAAATACCAAGTCACAATTTAACACATATGAGACATAATATCAATCGGTTATTTCATTCCAATCAATCAAAATAATCGTTCTCTTTACAAAAATCCCTGAGGAAGTTTGGACCAAAGTCAAACTTAGATGTCCCCAATGAAAACCATACAAAAGGACTTCTGACAAAAAGTAAAAAACTGAACTTTAAAAGCTAAATAAGCTTTCCACAGATTGCTTCCCACTTGAATCTACAAAATATCCTTTATCAGTCATGAAATTTAATTCATAAACATACAAGTCTACACAAACTACCAAAGATAGATCAACACATCTAAAAAAAAAGTGTCTAAATGATGTAATTCAACCTTGAATCTTGTTGTCTACAATAGGACCCTGCTGTCATAAAAGAGAATTAGGATTTCAATGAATTAAAGAATGAATGAAAACTGAACTATCTCAATAAAACTCAAGATCAGACCTTAGTGTTCTTTCTCCTTCCATTCTCCCCTTGTTCCTCCTTCTTTTTTTGCCTTTAAGTAATCAAAATTAGTTGATGTAGTTAAACTACCTCTTTTAGTTAAGTTAACTAAAACTCAACTAACTTTTAGTTTAGGGGAAAAATTAATATAATAATAATAAGGGTCTTTAATAAATAATAACTAATAGGTGGGACCCCTTGTGACTCCCTTTAGTTTCTTAACAAAAATAAACACAACTAGTCAATCAATCAAACACATCCCTCCTTGTGGCTCCCATCATCATTCTCATAATTTGAAAATTAATATCAATGATATTTTAAACCATATCCAAAAAAGATAATATCCAAAATATCCAAAAATAGTGTGTTGTCCAAAAACTTCAGCAGTCAACTGTTCTAAAAAATTAATAAATAAATACACTCAAAAACCATATTTTCCACTTTGGGAGGCAATTTTCCCTTTGTTGTTGCTGTCTCCCTTTGATTTCTTTGAATTGGCCTTAGGCTGTGTGGAGCCTTTAGGCATGATCTCACTGATAAAGTGAGAGCAATCATCTCTCAAGTGCATGCAAGATGAAATTGATTTAGCAGAATCACTTGAGGGAGAGGAGGGGGAAACAACAACTTTTCCTTTATCATGTGCATGGTGGGCTTCGATTTTGAACCTCTTTCTTGCGTGGGAAGACTGTACAGGTGAGTGTGCAGGGGAAACTTGGAAAATTGGGTTAACCGGTGGAGGAGGAGTAGGTAGAGACAAATTGGGCCAGCCACGATGTTGGGAGACTGCTGAATGGACAATCTCTTTCCATCTATCATTTACAGAGGCTTTAGGTTGTAATGAGACATGAGGGGGAATTGGGATACTAGGGACGTGGTGGGGTTGGAAAGGAGGCCTTTTTGGCCTAGGTTGGACTACCCCTTGTCCAATCCAGTTGAAAAATTCATCTTGGAAAAGCTGGTTTAACTCTTGTGGATCTGCATCAAAATGTATTGAAAATCTTGGTTTTCTAGGGCCTCTGTTCCAATTTCCTCTTCCCCTGTTATTTGTGCCATGGCTTCCTCTGTTGAAGAAGATGATTCCTGTATGCAACATTTATTATCAATTAGTTTCTTAAACAAACCATACATGAAATCTCTTTAAATATGAAACAAAGTTTGGCTCAACAACACACCTAACTCATGCAATCCAATCCATAAAAATTGTTTAATAGTTGTCAATGAGCAGAGGATGAATAAGGGTTCTGGGATATTTGAGGGGTTGTATTGAGTGAAAAGTGATAGAATGAAAGGGAGTAAATCATGATTAATGCTCAACAAATCATCAAACAATCAACTGTATTGTAATAACAAAACATATCAACTGTAACTCATCTCTGTGTCATCCTTCAATTGCTATAATACAAAGTTTCATTTAATTATAATTTAATTTTAAGAACAGGGCATGCAAAGTGAATCTGGGAATATGAGGGGATTCGTAATGTGTGAAAATGTGAGAGAATGGCAGGGAAGTTAATGGATATTGTTCATAAAACAAATTAAGTAATCAATAATCATAACTCTGTACTAAAATCAATCTAGAAAATACCAACACCATACCAACAATTACTGTGTATCAAACTGTTCATTGTTCCAACATTTAAATTTCTCAAGATTTCTCAATCCAGAACTGTATGTGCAATCAAACTCATAATCGAAACAACTTTCATTTAAACAGTCCTGTTATGAAAACACTGATCTTTTATTTCTTTGCCTTCCTTTTAAAAAAAATCACACAACAATATGTTTGACCTCTATTCCATAATGCATCACTATAATAAAAAACATCCACTATCTACCAATTTACAATCGTATCCCAATTAAAATATGCACAGGTCCTTTTTTTTAAAAATATGAACAGACTTAAAAAATATGCCCAATTACACACAGTCTTCATCATATCAATCAACAAAACATTGCAATGAAAACACAGTCAACATAAAACCCAAGCCTTATCACTATCGATGCAACCATTTATAATCTGCATGATGATCCAATAATATAAACGAGGCGAACATAGCCAATTACACACATGCACCATTTTCCCAAATAGCCACAACCTTGATCGAGCCTAGAAAAAACACACATGTTTTTTCAATTGCAACTAAGACCACATTGTAAAAACAGAGTGAGTAAAATCATAACGAAAACAAGACAACCCTTGACTGTGTATAATTTCCTATTTCCATTGCAACTGTTCAACCAATTTTATCATAACAAGATGAGACAAGGACCTGACAAGAAACTTCCATAACCATTACACTGATAAACTCATATTTGACAACCAAGAAAATGCCTGAAGGGAGCAATGACAATTGTAGATTAAAATCGGGCTCTGTCGAAGACAAATGCAGGGAGACAATCAAGAGTGCACTCGTCCTTTAACAATAGCACAAAGAACTAGAGGTCTTCAGAGACTTATCAACCACAGGAAAAAAAATAGCTTTCGATACAAACACAACAGTAAGCCACAAAATCTTATTACTCCTAGTTTGGGCAACATAACCGATAGTTAGCCACCTAGGAAAGAAACGACGTGTAGGGTAAAAGCCAATGCACATAGTGATTTTTACGCTTGCAGAGGAGAAGTGAAGTTAACTAAACAATGATGTTTATTCAAAGAACACACAGAGATATAACCTCTATGTCTACTTCCTTAAGATCCAAACAACTTGACAACAATACCAATGAGGATGCATAACGCCGAGTTATAACTTATATCACCCCACAACCATACAATATATATTAACATTATGGCCACGCTAAGACTGGATCTTGGGATACTTTGGTGAAAGGACAATGAGAATGATCCCACGACCATGACTCTGGGTTGAAGAAATTACACAACAACCAATTGACATTCCGAATGCGATTGGATAGGGTTACACTCATGACTATGAGGGAGAAACCGATGATAATACAAAGAAAAAAAACCTCCACCATTAATACAGAGAGATATATATCACATCCACTTATTATCCACAAAGACCCATCACAATATTAAACCAACCAAGCAACCAATGAAAGCAAAACTTAAAGAAATCCCAATTCTTTTGCTTGCAATCCGAAACAATTACAGTCATCATAAAGAGAAATATCACATATTTACACAGTTGAAATTCTCAGGAACACACAAACCCAAGCATTACTGAGCCATTATTTGTTCATACACAGAGCATAATTCATGGATGGAGTGAAAAAGAACCATACCTGTAACAAAAACGCTTAAAAGGGCGAGCTGGCCACGCCTTTTCCAAGAGCTTGAAATGCAGAGCTTCACAACTAATAGGCCAAAAATGCAATAAGGAACAATGATAGGGTGACGACCGATAGAGGGAGTATGGAGTGACATGCATTTATTTCACATTGCTTCCATCTCCTAACCTATTCAATTCGAAGTACGAGACAAACAAACATTCACCAATCCATTAAACTATGCATTCAGTGCCCAAACCATTGAAATCTGTGACAACATATCTTGAGTAATGCACCACCCAAACATTTACATGTTAACCTTTGCCAAGTTCTATGCCATATGCACCCAAATCCAATCTAATGAAAATCACATAACCACTAACCAGCCATAGTATAATAGTTAGGATTAATACTAACATCTTTTAACTTTTCCATTCGAATTTGCATCTAACCTTTTATCATAGCTAAAACATAGATCCTTTCCCTTTATGATTTTTTCATAGGTTTTCTTTCTTGTTTTGGTTGTGTTATCACTAACATATCTCTTGTATATATGTGGCTAGGTAATCGATCACGATGATTTGTGACATGGTTAAATCATAGCAACTGTCAATACATGCCCATCATAACAAAAAAAATAATTCCTTTAATTGCAGAAACATCCCATAAAATGCATCATCCACCTGTTACTATGTCAAAAATGAACCCAAGACTGCATTGTCAACCATGAAGGACTGTGTAAGTAGCATCAAAACAATAAGAAAAAAATGTGTGATATGTCTATCTTTGAGCCACCAGTCTACAAGGGGGTACCACCTACTAGTATTATATTATTAGCATAGTTTAAATAATAGGGCTTTAGCAATACTTTGTGGGTAGGATTCATCGTTACGATTTTAATTGTCAACACCTGGGAATCCTTTCCTCATCCCCTCCTTTTGAATCACTATCTATGCCTCTTTTGGTGTTTTTTGTCTTGTTAATATAGTGTAGTTTCCCAATCTATTATGGTCTTCTCCTATACTAAATTGTTGGTTGTTTATACATGGTGACATAGTTTATGGGATGTTTGTGGATTTTTTTTGGCTAGATTGCAGATCCATTTCTCTAGTGAAATACATAATTTCCACACAAACTTTGGCTTCTCACCCTAAATATATAATTTGGAATTGGTTGTTCTATTTCATTGTAGTTCTTCTCATCTTTCATAAGAGTGCTTTTGGTCTTTCTTTGGACGAATTGGTTTTCCTAGTTTTTTTGTGGGAAACAAAGTTTTCTTTTCTGGTTTTGGAACAACATGGATTCATGAGACCTTAGAGGTATCAACGGGGATTTGAAGAGACATGAAGAGATTTTAAAAAGTAATGGAATCTCACTTAGAACTTTCTAAAAAATTCTTCACAGTTTGCAAAGGAAACATCAAGAACAATATAATAAGATAATGATCATTCTAGAGGCATACGGGGAAAAAAGTTAAGATATCGAAATGGAATATTATAAGATAAATCACTCTGTTCAGTACACAAGTGAATATTACACCTCAAACTCCATAACTTAGAAGACTACTTATCAGATGGAGGAGAAATTTAATGAAGGAGATTTTGGACAACAACTTGAGGAACCAAAAGAAATGGACCATTCTTCTGTCCATCTGGAGGCAAATCTATAGTAACAATTTTCTTAAATGTTCTATAAATCCACATGTACTTTGAATGCCTTTTATAAGATTTATACATGCCATGTTAGTATCTATGTAGCTACAACTAGAACAAGAGTGAAAGTATCAGATGACAGGGGGGGAATATAATGATGTTGCTAATTTGTTTTTGAAATAACATGCTTGTATTCTCTGTATTACTTTCCCAATTTTGGCCACATTTTAATACAAATATTCTCCAATCTCCATTTTGAATATGGAAGAAGTAGAAAGGAAGTGTTCAAATTTGAGGTTGTTTTCGTCTAAATGCCATGAAAATGCAGTTTAGTTATAGTGTTATTTTGTTCTCCAATTTTTTCATCGTATTTAAGGTATTTTTTCAAGTTATTTTGAAGATCAAAATAACCTCCACAACTTAGGTTACAAAAGAGTTTTCCAAATTTTAATACGAGGGAATAAAAACCTAAGGTTTGACTACTGAGTCTGACTTTAATTCTAAGTCTAATTTCTTGTTCTAAGCCTAAGTTGTAGTCTAGGTCCTAAGTCTAAGGTCACTAACATCAAAGGAACTCAAATTGTTTTGATTATTTTATTTAAGTATGGGGTCATTCAATTTGATTATGTGTATTGAGTGTGAGGATTACAATCATTTAAGATGTAAAAACATCATTTCCTTTTTTGTATGTTAGTGGGGTTAATGGAGAAATATGTGCTACCTCAAACTCTCCCTACTCCTAAGTGTCAATATAATATTTAAGTTAATGATAACAAATATAAAGGGAGCTCAATTTAAAACAAAGGGAGCTTACCTCCTTCATGTAGTCCATGGATTTTTTGCTTCTAGAAATATTCTAAGCAGGTAAGTCCATATCAATCCTCAAGGTCTATCATTTATCTCTTCCAGAACAATCCATGTCATGTTAATAAATTTTCTAGGGAAAGTCCCCTAGAAAGAAATTTCTACTATTCTTGAGGTTATAATAGAACATGTACAAGCCATTTCTATAAATTTCAACGCACAAAAAATAATAAGTGGTTAATGAATTGTTGTTAAGAATTAATATGTAAATAGGTGGTCCAATGGGGAGTGCATTTTAAGAATAGAGGAAACAAATTTATCAACATTGAGTTTAAGAATAATGATGATTCATAGTAAATCCTACTAGGGAACCCTATAATTCTTTAGACATAATGGCATTTTAATACAATGTCGATCTCCTCTTTTTTCTATTAACAATATCAACCCTTATAATATCCATGTTTGGGTCAAACTTTCTTATTTACTAGATGAGTTTAGAGTATAATAATCATTTCAAAAAATGGCTCAATCATTGGGATGGTTATAATGTTGTCTCTTGCCACATTTTAGAAGTAAATGAGAGTAGTAGTTCACGTTTTTGTAGATATTAACATACAAAATAAAATCACAGACATAATGTACTATAACTAAGGAATTGTATCAACAAAATTTGTTTGGATTGAGATCATCTTTCCTTTAGGTGTAACCATTGTCAAGTGGTCGGATATGCAGTAAGGAAGTAGTGACCTCAACTTATAAGCCAAGGTCAAGAATAATAATCTTTGGGATGAACTATAACTTAAATTGAAATTCTTGTGAATAAGGTTGGGTATCCAACATTTCCAATAGCCTACCAATGGCATTGGAACATCTTATATGCCTCACTAAGGTGATTGAAAAAATCAAGTTCAAGAAAAAATCCCTCCTAAACAATATGGACTTGAGAAGTGTTACAAGGGAAAAACTCTCTATGGCTAAGGTAAACCACAACAGATAGGTATGACTGTAGAAATCAAGTCAATTCCAACATATGCTATATAAACCAATGTGCAAGCGAGATAAGAAAGATGCCTACCTTGTATAGATGTTCTATGATGTCCATCATTGAGCACTTAAACCCAAAGTTTTATACCTGCAACAAGTTCTCAACAAACAAGCAGAGAAAACATATAGTGATAATATAAAAGGTTAGCACATTATATAGCATAATCCATTAATAAACATATCAAATATGCCCATGGATAATAATCATATATTTGCACGATATCAATTGGATGAGGAATGAGTATTTCTATTAATAAATGATTAGTAGAAGTGAAAACATTACAGACTTCCGTGTCAGCACGGTTCAGAACCGAGAAACCAAGTTCCTTCTAGTTGGGCCTCCACCACTTCAATCCTCCACCAAAGGCAAGCTCATAAAAGGGAGACAATGAGGTTCTCCATCAATAAGGGAAGAGATTGGGGGTTGAACATTGTGTTCACACTTAAAGGACAAAGGGATGCAGACTCAATATGAATTAAATAATTCCTCCAGAGTAACTTTGCTCTCAAAGTTGAATTCTCTCCTTTTCCATAGCTCGGAATTGGCCCATTTATAGTCTTCAATATGGAGTTGAAGGGCCAAGTCAGAACGTTTCTAGTATGTGGAAGGCCAAGGATCAAAGATCTCCTGTCATGACATGGAAACCTGACATTTAATTTTGAATTTCTAGCACAAATCCTGATGTACGCAAGTTGTAGTGGAGCAGCCTACGTATATGCTTGTTGTATAGCTATCAAGGTGCGTACAAGTGGAAAAATATTTATTTTTATCTCTGGAATTTTTCATCAGGGAAAATAAGTCTGCACGGGGGAATGGAATAAGTCCCTCTCTGCAAGATTTCATAAGGTGAGGCAAATATTTCTCTAACAGATGCCCCCTAATGTGTGAGGTTAGAGGAGTATCTACGATGGCCGAAATACATTATAAATAACTCATAAGTGGAGTGGTAGGGGACCAACTGGACGAACTCAGTTGCTCATTACATTCTATACTGACTTTTCATACATGGCTACCAAAAGATACACTACAGATCCATGTGAAAATATACCAAACAAGTGTCTGTGGCCATGAATAGGCAAATACAAATGCGGTTACATGCCAATAGCTGTCATAGTCATGAACAAGGCCCAATAGAACCAATTTCAAAACCAATCTGAAGATATTTGTATACCATGGAGTACAATCTGATCTCCCATGATCACTGAAGTCATATAGGTACTGGTCCAATGAAAAAGGAAGAAAAAACTCAGGAAAGCTATGACCACATAGTGATGTCTTCAAGTCTTCTACACAATCCGTCAAAGGTGCAAGTCTACATCATGTGAATAAAGGAGTTGAGGTTGAACACAATGAGACATCATTTGATTACCGGTCATTGATGCATACAGTTAACAAACGCGAGACAACCTACCAATAATAAAAGTAGGTATCAAGGCACCGAGTACATTATTACAAGTGTGAATAGAGGAGCTGGTGTCGAACACCTAAAGAACCCATCGATCAGGAGACATTGATGTATTCCCAACTTTCGACGGCGAGAGAGCCTGCCACTAATGATTGCAAGCCTCAAGGTACTCATAAGACTCTAGGTCCTGTTTCCAGAATAAATGGGATGATGTCGATGGAAGGAGACCCGCTGAAAGGAGAGCATTAAGGCATCTCTTATCAGTCAGCATGAGGAGCAAAGAAGGAGCTTCATGATTTGGTGGAAATCGAATGAAGAACAAGTTTCATGAACCAACGACCCAGTGCATCTTTCACGTGTGCCAAGTGAGAGTGATACATGAAAAAGACCCTCTGAATAAAAACCAATGATGAAAGCTGTTGACAAAGGAAAGAAACCACCAATAAGGCTAATGGAATCCAATACACTGCATGAATCCCAATGTGTGAATAGATGTCTTGCCGTCGAACACAAGAGAAACCACCCAGTCAACGACCAATGATGAAATGTCAAGGTGACCTACCAATGATGAAAGTAGGGCTAGGGTGCATGATGGGACTACAATATCATGTGATTCTAAGACAAACTGAGGGTATGGTCGACATGAAAAGTCAAGAGTTCTGAGGAGTGGATGACATAGGTTAATAAACTTCCTTTGAACAAGAGCATGAGACATACAAAGGACTCTAGTAACATAGACTCAATGATGAAACCATGAGATGTAGGAGGCATCAATAAAATTCTCTATAGGGATTGGAAGAGTAACCAGTCGGTAGAGAAAACTCTGTAACGAGCTCAACTTCCTAAGGCCATGCTAATCCAAAAATTATGATGAATGGAATCAATAACTTTGTGCTCTGTTCAAAGGCGACACGACTACTGCCAACATAAGATAATACTCTCTTCCCACTCATATTTTTTTGATTTTTTCATAGACATAATGAATGCTATGATACAAAGGAGGAAACAAGTGTCGTAGGTAAGCAAAACTAGTTCCAGCAGTGGAACATACCCATGCTCAATGAAGGGAAATGCATGCGGGAGATGGACACTCGGGGGATGTTCCCTCCTAGGTATAGGGTGTCAAATTATGAAGGATATAAATAAGGCTCTTCTTGGTTTAGGATGCATAACTGCGGAGGAAAACGATTTACAACGCAAAGTGAGAACCGACTATAGGCTCAATACTGCAAGAAAGGGCATGGGATACAATCACAACTTAACACCAAAAAAATGTCATTTTTTATGTCTTTTAGACTACTTGGTGTGAAAAAGGGGTAAACTTGTGACAAATAGATGTCTTTTAAAATCCAATGTATGAGTGTGAAAAAGACAAGTTCACTCGACAATCTTTTCTATTTTTGGTAACGAGTTAGAAAAGAGCTTAAATAAGACTCACAACCTTTCAAGTCCAATTTAACAAGTGTGAAAGGGAAATATCACTCGACAATCTTTTCTCTTTTTAAAGACTAGTTGGAAAAGAGCTTAAATTAAACTCGTAAGGGAGATTCTAGGCGAAAAGTCACGGGGGAGGCCAAGGCTCCTGTGCGAACCTTTTGTGGAATGTTAGTATCTTATGAATAACTGGCACAAGCTTGGGCAAGCCCAAAGCTCTCCAAGTAGAGGAGGATAAAGCACTAACATAGTATATAGTCTCTGTGATAGATTAGATAATGTCTCTTATGGGAAAAGACATAGGTGGGGGTATTGGATGCCCCATGAGACCGTCCCAATCAAAGGGGACCTCCTCAGGACTTGGAGGGAAAGTACTCGGGGAGAGAATAAATCTCTCTCATTCAGAAGGTGCAGGATCAAGAATGTTGATGACATGATTGACAGATGCATCACCCCCCATAAGGAGATTATGATTGACCAGAGACTGCACTAGTACGACCACTTCTTTAATTCTAGGATGAAGAGGATGCACGTCTGTTATAACCCTATAATTCATAGGATCATTTGGTGACTGGAAAAGTTTTCACGCTGGATGTATTTTGGCTTGCAAATAATATTTCATTTCTGCAAATTATTTTCAAGGAAAGGAAAAGAAAAGGAAAATTCATGATTTTTTACGCTGAGTGGTGTTTCCTAACCCCATGGTGACAAAAGCAAGGGAAACATCGCACAAAACCCACAAAAAGCACTAAACCTAAGTTTTTGTTGCATTCACGCATGGAGAATAAAGAACGTGCTTAGATCAACAGTCGATCTAGCGACACGTAGATCAACGACTAATAGTGGATTCCAGACCCCCTTGACCATTCTGCTTTTAACGGCNATCTACGATCATCCTGACAATGTGCAGATGGACGGTTTACAAGCGATTTCGGACCCCCTCGACCATTCTTCCTTTAACGGTGGGGGGGGTGTTCGGAATGAGGCGGTTTTCCCGACAGGCCCTGTCCCAACATGTCATCAATCCATTGCATCAGACCTCCTTCGCTCCAGACCACTTACTGCTTACCACCCTTCCAACTTACCACCATATCGACATTTCCATACCACCCCTGCCTCATGACATCATCCTCCATTATCCCGCCACCCATCCATGAATAAACAAACTTAGGATAAACAAAAAGAAAAATAAGTTAATAATGTTAGCAATAAAATAAGTTAATTAGATTAATTAATAATTTTAGTATAGTTAGAATAAGTTAAACTAGCTAATAACTAATTAATTATTAATTAGTTAATTATTAATTAATTAATTAATTAATAAATAATTAAGTTAATTATTTAAGTTAGTAATTAGGTTAGTGTTCCATTGATATAAATTAATTAAAAAACCAAATTATAAAATAAAAACAATAAAAAACTAAATTAAAACATGCAATAAACTAAATAAAACATATAATAAAACATTAATAAATAATAATGAAAACAACAATAAAAAATATAATAAAATGAAACAAATTAAAAAACAAACAAAAAAAAATACAACGTATAACAAATATTTACCCAAAAAAAAAATAAAAAAAAATTAATACTATCCTAAGTTTCTACCCACTCGCTACTTCACATCACATCCCAATAAAACCAAATCAAATGACCATAAAAAATTCCAGACCCCCCCTTGCCATCCAAAGTTTAACCAAAGGGGGGGGTCCGGAATAAAGTAGTTTGCTAAAACCACTCCTGGACAGGTGTCATCTCCACATGCCAGCAGACTCGCCCCCCTAAAACCACTTACCACCTCAGGGGAGGTTTGAAATACCACTTATCCCCAACGAAACTGCTTTCGCAACATTTTCAACCAGTCATTTTCCAAAGGATATTACGGGCAAACTAAGGCGAATTTTGAAAAACTGAGAGAGGTTTTTCTCTGTAATGGGCTGACGAAAAAAATCCTCTCTCATTTTTTTCACATGTGTCACCATTTGGGATAATCGAAGCTATCTTTTCGCCTCATTTTTTGAATTTTTGGTTCTTTCTGTTTCATCCCTGATTTTGTGGGAGCTGTTTCGGCGAGATTAAGGCGAATTTGGAGAAACCAAAAGAGGTTTTGTCTGAAAAATACTCTTCTACGATAACCTCCTTGATTTTTTGTCCAGGTATCAGAATTGAAGAGAAACAAATGTCTTTTTGGACCCCTTTTTTGCAAAAATTCAGCCCGTCTTTCATGGTGGATAGGTTAGGATTTTTGGGAATTTGTTGCTATTTTTGGTCGAGACACTTGAATCCGACTTCCAAAACTTGTTGAGGGATCTCTCCTATTTATTTATGTGAGTTTAATGTAAAATGATTGATGATTGAGCTCTGGATTCATACCCCACAGGGGATACATTGTAATTTTCTTGATGACTTTCCAGAAATAAAAATTGTATCTGCAGGATTGTTGTGTTAGACTCCCTGGTGATTTTTTTCTATAAGTAAGTATTTTCTTACTTTGTTAATCCATTCATTTTTTTCCCTGATCTAATTATTGAAAGAAATATTAAGAACATAACTTGTTTTTTTGCACTTTGTTTCTGGTCTCTTAATGATCTGTATGTTTTCGTCTGAATTTGAGCATAAGAATTCTTAGCTACTCCTCTTCTTGATGGATTTTCCCTTCTTTTTCTCTCCTCCACTTGCATTTAATTCAATTTTATCCAATAGTCTTGCTATCCTGCCATGTGGAAAACAATCTTTTACATCTGAGATAGATCCATTTTCAGAAAGGTAGACCCCATGGCCTAATGAAAATTCGAGTTTTCGATCTCCCAAACATACCAAATCCATAAACAAACYCATATTCTACATAACTATCCTAATATCTTCTTTTCAACAAAGTTATATCAGACAAAGATATCCCTCTTTGAGTCTTGTATGGCTATATCCAAGACTCGAAGTGGTTTTGATGTTGCCTCTGTGACTGCTTCCATAGCCTTGGGCAAATTACAAAGTGCTATCAATGTCAACATGGATAGGGGACACATCCCCCTGATAACGGGGGTGAGGTCAGGAAAAGGTTTCAACAATGTTACCACTGTGTCAATCAAGGGAGGAACAAGATGTGGGGAAACCACTGATGCCTCAAAATTTGAAGGCCCTTGGGAGATCCCCAAGCTTCTGGTATCCCAGCCGTGACTGGACACAAATGAGTAAGGTGATTTCCTTCGCAAGTCCTGCAAAGGAATTTAGGTTTACGTATGAGGTGTCAAGGCTTCTCAATGCCCCCAACGTCATTCACAATGGCTGGAGACATACTCTTGTCATGATTAGTAGGGGCGAGAGAATCATCTCCTACATGATGTACATGGGTCAGAGATGTGGCATTTCTATGATCTGTGGTGAAAATAATGGTTCTCCCAGCATGATTGGCAGAGGCCGGGTGCAGGCTGTCTACATGACTAACAAGAGTTGTTGACCCATCTCCAACATGACTGGAAGAGGTTGGTGATGGAGCTCCATTATGACTAATAATGACTTGGCTAGTACTAGGTTGTGGCATTTTATACCAAGGTCCAGGGAAATATTGACTTTGGAAATTTGCAGGCTAGGAAGGATCCCCCTATCCTTGTTTGGGAAGATAGTACCCTCCACCTAATTGATTCAAATAGGTGTGTATGGGCATCATCACTGAAGTCTGTGAAGAGACAGAAGTATGATAAGGACTATTCAAGTGAGGATATATGTTTCCCCCTTGTGAAGGGTTTCCATAAAGAGGAAATTCTGAACCGTAAAACTAGTTCTCCATGTATGAAATACCCAAGGATACATGAGGACTAGTCATCAAAAAATTATTCGAAGGAAACGAAATGGTAGACGAAGGATACATGGACGGGGTATAATAAGTGCAATAAGCGCCCATCTGAGTACTAGCTCCTAAAAAATAATAACTAGGATTGGATCTATAAGAGGAGGTATTCCAACCTCCCATAGCGAGAGTTGGTCGAGGGACATGAATCATATCGAAATAAGTAGGCATCAGAGCCATGGTGCCCCTAGATCCAATGCTAGGACTCATATAAGTGGACCAGGGAGAGGATTTCATGGGTGAAGGCATATCAATAGAAAAATGACTAGAGACCCAAGGTGCAGATTGAGTATCATAGTTCTGCATACCATTATGAAAAGTGGAAGAATTCGTCCTCTTGACATGAGTAGGCATCATGGGGAAAGTAGCAGTAAACGTTGGAGCAAAAGGAACTCCACTATCCATGATAATGAAAAATCAGTAGAGACTCTTAAGGCCAACTAGTAATCAAAGAGCACACCAAAAGTCAAACGGATAAGAGCATACAAATGAGTAAAGTGGTTGAGTGGCCTCCCTCCATAAAGAAGGTATGTCTCTCCCAAGAGGGGCCTGAGACTCCCCGCTAAAGATCGGAGTTAAAACAATCAGTTATAGGGTCCCTCGTGGGATTAAAAACCAGTCGGTCATACCTCCCATAGAGGTAACCCTCCATAAAGGTTCTATGCTATCCGACCCCTATCTGACCCAGGGTACTTGCAGAACAACCCCTGCAAGTAATCTACAAGATACCTAAGTCAAGAAACTAATAAACAACTGTATAACCGATGCACATGCGAGAAGTCGTAAGTACGGATCACCGTATGGGCAGGGTAGAAAAGTACAAAACCTTGAAAACACCACCTCTCACGGAGGTATGGGCACTAGCAAGATCCCTAGATACAAATAAATCCACAAAAATATCTCTGATGCTAGGCGAGTATCAGGGGGATATCCCTTCAACCAACTTCGCGCGACCTAGTGATTAACTCCGGTGTGAGTGGAGCCTCTTGATCTTACCAATTATACAATGGAATTCTGAAATCCCTTTCTCAGACACATATGTTGATTTAATTGCCTTGGAGAAGTTTACTCACAAAAATCCTATTCCAAGGCACTAAATCCTAATCTAGTTTGTGCACCCTAGAAAAATAATTTTTGTACTAATAAATTTTAAATTATAGCGTTGATTTTATGGTCGTTATTACTCAAAAAGGTAGGGTAATGAAACTCATGGTGTTATGACTCTGCAAGAAAAGTAAATATGAAAATAATGCAAAGTCCTAACTTTAACTTTCAATGAATGGTATGCTTCTAAAAACAATGCAATTTTCAAATTCAACTCTGCAAGTCTGAAGTAAAAATGAAATCTTTCCCTATATGCACTAAGCTAATGATAAGGATTCAAAAGACAAAAATGCCAAGCAATGCAAAATGCCTAATTTTTTTGTATTTTCAATATATCGAAACTAAAAATGCATGGATTGAAAAGTAACTTGATATATAGCCCTACTGTGTATGAAAAAGAGATAACTCAAACATGATACCAATAAACAAAGCACCCAACCCAATATAAAAGGACAATAAAAATGAAAAGAAAGACTTTGCCCAAAAATTCAACCAAAATAGGGTTTCCTGTCATCCCACAAGCACTCAACAAGCACTATAGAGACCTAAGAAGGCTCAACAAGCATCAAATCCCACCCAAAAAACACCAGACCAAGTAAATAGGTAAGGCAAATAGGTGTATGTGACTGTTTAGGAAAATATAGTGTATATACGTAGCTTGCAGTGAGACAACCCGCGTGTATACACGACTGTCAGGGCAAAATGCACGTATATGCAATGAAACAAGGCCAAGCAAGGGAGAAAGGATTAAAACTCAGACCCATATTGAACAAGAACTATTAAGCAATGATACGACAAGAACCACAATATAAATGAGAGCAATCTAAGGAGAAAAGTACTTCAAACCCTAAGAAAGAAGATTAAATTCCCCAGTAGAATCGCCAATTCTGTTATGAGGGAAAAACTCTCTATGGCTAGGGTAAACCACAAAAGATAGGTATGAATGCAGAAATCGACTCAATTTCAACATATGCTATATAAACCAATGTGCAAGCAAGATAAGAAAGAGGCCTACCTCATCCAGATGTTCGATGATGTCCACCGTTGAGCACTTTGACCCAAAGTTTTATACTTGCAACAAGTTCTCAACAAACAAGCAGAGAAAGCATATAGTGATAATATAAAAGGTTAGCACATTATATAGCATAATCCATTAATAAACATATCAAATACACCCATGGATAATAATCATATATTTGCACGATATCAATTGGATGGGAAAGGATTATTTCTATTAATAAATGATCACCAGAAGTGAAAACATTACAGACTTCCATGTCGGCACAATTCAGAACCGAGAAACCAAGTTCCTTCTAGTTGGGCCTCCACCACTTCAATCCTCCACCAAAGGCAAGCTCATAGAAGGGAGACAATGAGGTTCTCCATCAATAAGGGAAGATCTTGGGGGCTGAACACTGTGTTCAGACTTAAAGGACAAAGGGATGCAAACTCAATATGAAGTAAATAATTCCTCCAGAGTAACTTTGCTCTCAAAGTTGAATTATCTCCTTTTCCATAGCTTGGAATTGGCCCATTTATAGCCTTCAATATGGAGCTAAAGGGCCGAGTCAGAATGTTTCCAGTATGTGGAAGGCCAAGGATCAGAGATATCCTTTTGTGACATGGAAAACCGACATTTAATTTTGAATCTCTGGCACAAATCCCGATGTACGCGGGATGTAGTGGAGCAACCTACGTATACACTTGTTGTATAACTATCAAGGTGCGTACAAGTGGAAAAATATTTATTTTTATCTCTGGACTTTGTCATCAGGGAAAATAAGTCTGCATGGGGGAATGGAATAAATCCCTCTTTGCAAGATTGCATAGGGTGAGGTAAATCTTGCTCTAACAAGAATAATGTTGGATAGTGGTTTAAGACTAAAACATGCCCCAGCTCATTGACAATCAATGCATTTTAGGTCAATATTAAACCAATTTATTACAATGAGAATAAACCCTCCAAAAAATAATTATCCTAATATGGAAAAGTTCCAATAGTCATAGAGTTTCATTTTTCACTTAAAATCAAATAAATACCATATTTTGTGAGTTCTTTGTGATATCCATGAGGAATCATGTAACATGTTGATCCCCTTCTATAGCCTTATGGAGTGAGAGGGACACTTTTGAAACAACTCATTGGCCCTTTCTTAAAGATATGATTGATACACAAGCAAATACCATCAACCTTATTCAAAATATCTTCTCCCCTTTTGAATGATCCCCTCGATGGAAAATCCATTGAGCTCTTTCAAAAGATTGCCATTGAATACTTTTGAAATATCCACCTGATAAATGGTGAGGCCAACTCAAAGGAACATATATTGAAACTCCCTAATGAACTATTGAGTCTATTCAAAAGATCAACTTTGCATCTATTGAAAATTCTCAATAAACTTTTGAGCCTTTTTTAAAGAACGAATTTTGGAACTCTTTGATGAACTATCAAGTATTTTTGAAAGAATAACCTTTGGAACTCCCTGATGATCTATCCAGCCTCTTTCAAATAAAAAATTTTAAAACTTCTTAATGAATTATTGAGTGTCTTTGAAAGAAAAACTTTAAAAATTTCCTGATGAACTACTAGGCCTTTTCGAAAGATCACCTTTACATCTTTTAAAACTTCTAGATGAACTATCAGGCCTCTTCAAAAGAAAAACTTGTGAAACTCCCCATTGAACTATCAAGCCTCTTTGAATGAATAATTTTTTAAATTCCCCAATGAACTATCGAGCCTCTTCAAAATATCACCTTCACATCTCAAAGAAAATAAGCAAACAAATGCCATCAAGACAAAATGTGAGATGGCCCATTGACCTTACTTCGAACAACAACCTTCAAATTTCCTTGATGGGCAATCAAGTCAAATTCAAAGAATAAACATTGGAATTCCCCAATAGGCCATCTAGTGAATTCAAAAAGATAAGATTATGAGATGCCCCAATAGGTCATCATGAATCCTTGAAAGATGAAATCCCACTTCAAAACAATAATTCAAATGCCATTGGCCTTATTCGATGGTAATAATTTGATTTTACATAAAATAATTTTTTAACCCATTCAAATAAATTATTTTAATTAAGCAATGTCCAACTTCCATAACTCAAAAGAACCCTTCAAAGAAAATAATAAGAGGGCCATGCTAGATACCATTTGAAGTCAATATTTTAAATGCACAAAAGGGCCTAGACTCAATGTTTTTCTCGTAGGCTAACACCATTATACACAAATAATTTTGTTTGGACTAGGCCCATGTTGTCTATCTCAAATGCATCACATAATGCCAAAGGGGAATAACATAACTTCGAACACAAATGCTCTAAGGTAATTTGAATTACAAAGACAAGTTTCCTATCAAGGTAACCATCATGCATACAAAAAACACAAATGCAAAAGGTAATTTGAAACAAAATCTCTAAGGAAATCAAATTACAAAGCCTTTCAACATAATAATGTGGCAACCAAGCATGCAATACAACATTCATCCATGAATTCCATACCAATTGTTTCATAATAAATTACAAGCCATCAACAAAAATTTATAACATAGATGGGGTTGTTATATTTTGAACACACCGGTCTAAGGAAACTAGCTATTGATGAGCAATTTTCCACCCAACCATAAGCAACCCTCTATCAATCCCAAGTAGGGCTATGAGCCACTAGGGAAAAACAAACTAGTCTAGAATACTTAGGTTACTCACCCAAACCAATTGCTCTTAGGCTTAGCCAAACCATTTACCCTAGAACTTTCTATGCAACACTCTAGCCAACCCAACCATTGCACTCATTTCACTATCTCACATAACAAAAGGAAAATATTTCCTTTCTTTTCTCAATAGTCACTCATGAATATTCTTCTCTCCAATATTTTCTAGTGTGTGCAGAAGGAGTCCAACATGTTTCCCACCTTTAGGACCCACACAACAGAGTCATATATTATCTCTTGAGCACATAGTGAGCATCAATATATAGGGATAATGGGTATGGATTTGTATCAAACCTAACCTCTATGCTCCTATGCAACCCTCTATCTCCCTCTCATTTTTTTAGGCTCATGGCCTTCTCTTCCTCAACTTACTCTTGATAAGTTAATATAGGTTTGAATGATAGTCTCTAGACTAGTTTAAGAACACACCCATGTTATCTAATGGTTTAAGGGAATAAAACCCCTAATTTGAATGGAATATATCCCAGTTCCATTGGAAAACATCTTAATATCATACCCTCCAATGCATAGTAATGAATGGACAACCTCAACTAGAATGAATATAATTTCGAATGGGAATGATCAATTCAAATGCATGAAGAGATTGTGGGGGAAAGAGATGGTTGGAATATACATGAAATTTGAATTCGTATGGAGATGGAGTCTCTTACACTCCCTCAAACTTTTACTCAACCCCCATGCTCTCATAAATATGAAAGTTGGACTTCCTCGCTGACCACCACTTGCATTCAATGATTAATGGTTGAGATCTTAATAAGGCACATGGTGAAAAGATGAAGGTTAAGATACTTAGGAAACTTAGGAAGCTATCGTGGCCACAACATTTCCCCTTTTATTTTTCTTTTATAAGCAAAAGGAAAGGGGCCCTCTACCAAAATTTTATCTCTAATGCCTAATCTATTACTACAATGAGCCTACTGAATATTCTTTATCCACCATGAGGTGGTTATTGGTTTAGATCTATTTTCATTATTTATCTTTGAGGAGGTTTGCTTAGACCAATAATTTCTTTGATATTGTACTTTCAGAGGTTTTCAATATACCTTTGATTTATGATGCTTCTTTGATCCTTGTATGATGATATTGACAGATTGTCTTTTGAACCTTTTGTATAAATCGTTTTTAATGGATTTAATTGTATTTGTTGATCCCATCTGATTGTAGGGTTTAATTCTCTATTTATGACTTGGAGATAATTTTATTTTAAGGATTTGTTGTTTCCTTGTGCATTGGCTTGTACCATCATCTCACTACATCATTGAGAAGTGAATGGTTGACTTGAATGAAGAGAATATTGTTTCTTTGTGTTGTATACCCATTTTCCTAATATTATGCTCAAACTCTCACAAGCTAATCAAATTCCTCAGTTTAAAATCCATAACTATAATCAGAGGATATTTAATCTTTTCCAAGAGTTTGAGATATTATTTTTTATTAGATACAAGCAAGTAAAACATTTCTACATAAATTTCATGACATTTGGTTTACAAAAACAAATTGTTCATAGAAGGCCAAGATCATAGATGGTTTCTTATAAGAAATTCCTTCTTTTAATTTCCTCATTTTTTAACAAGTCCAACTCTTTTTCATAGATTTGTTAGTAAAATGGCAAGGGGAAAGAATGTATATTTCATAACCTATTAGCAA
Organism: Picea mariana; assembly: GCA_032191745.1. Lineage (NCBI taxonomy): Eukaryota > Viridiplantae > Streptophyta > Pinopsida > Pinales > Pinaceae > Picea > Picea mariana. Next base: position 74,968 of record JASDQU010109491.1, on the reverse strand, counting down.
GTGTCTTATTCCTTGTATAACTAAGTCAATTCTTCATGTGGTTGTAGTGACAAGATTGCATAGTCATTCCCTATGCAAGATACTTATGCTATTTCAAGTTCTCAAGAGAATCATGCCAAAACAAAAGAGCAATCTAGTGTACAATCAAGGAATAATGATCATGTGCATTTGGTCACAGAAGACAAGAAACTCATCAACAAAGCCTCCAAGTAATAAAAAGAGATGGGAACCCAACTTTTCTATGTCCGCAACACCCTTTGAATCCCTATATGTTGATTCTGTCTTAAGACTCAAGTCTCAATAAATTGGAAACCCAAAATTTCCATCCATCTAGATATTGCTTTATCTTTGTCTCTCAAATCATCCAAATTTCAGATTTCTAGGTGCATAACTTTCATCTAGGTGCGGAACCTTGATTTGCACCTAGAACCTAGACCTAGAAGTGGAACCTTGATCCAAACTTAGAACTAAGCCTCATTTTTCCTTATCACATCCAGATTTATTTTTGTATATATGAGATTGTACATATTTTTATTTGTTTTGTTTTATCCCACAACTATATTTTATTTATTTTGTTTTACATTTACTTTTATTATGTTGTTTTATTTTATTTTTATTTTTATTTTATCCATGGTTTAATTTTCTAAATCCCTACATGCTTTTAAATTTCCGACTTCCCATGTGTATTTTGTTTTCATTTTATTGGGGATTTACCATATCGAGAACTTTCCACATTAGGACTTTATCGTCAAACTTTCAAAATCACTCAATTTTCCAAATCCCTACATGATTTTAAATTTCTAACTTCCCATGTATATTTTATTTTCATTTTATTGGGGATTTACCATATCAAGAACTTTTCACATTGGGACTTTCTTGTCAGACTTTCCAAATCGACCAAATTAGGAATCCAAATTGGGACTTTATCATCGGATATGCATCATGGTGTGTATATTGTATTATTTTATTCCAAGAATCATTTTTTACATTTTATTTATTTATTATTTTTTTTTCATGCATACCTTTAAGACTTTGATTTCCATACATTTAATTTTGGATTTTTTAAAATTATTTTCGGAATGATTTCCGGACATAATTCTTTGTTTTTGAATTTTGTATTATTTTATTATTTTTATATTTGTATGTACATGGTTATTTTATTTTCTATTTTCCATCTGGATTTCGGGTCAAAATATTATCGCAGGCTCAACACTCTATACCCATCTTAACTCCACATACAAACTACAATAGTAGGGGAAAAAAATATAAACCCCTTTCAATCCCTTCCCACAATGCATGTGGGATAAATCTTTAAGCTTTGAAGATCAATGGTCAATATTAACCCTGAGATGAGATCGATGGTTGTTGAGTGCTCGCTTCCGGGGGCCATATCTTGAGTTTCATAAGGCCAAATTGGTTGCGAGATGGCTCATTGGAAAGTTGGAGGAGTGAAGAACATGTTGGTAGAATTATTTTTTCCAAGTCAACAATAGATATTCCACCAAAAATTGAGAAAATAGGAGTCACACATTTGCTAGGATATTGAGCATGAATTGTTTCGTAGCTCATAACTCAGGTTTCTAAAGGCCAAATCAGGCAAGTTGTTGGAAATACTGAGAAGGGGGGGGGGTGAATCAATATTTAATTTTATCCAATTAGTATTCCTTTTTAAAACTTTTTCAACCAAAACAATAAATTTACAATGAATTTTAAAAAATAATTAATTATTTATCATTATTAAGAATTACAATGTCTGTATAACAACAAGTTGTGATTGTGAAGGACACCAATCCTTTTTAGAGAACTAACTATAGGAGACACAAATCCCCTTCTTGTTCTAAGTACCTACTCAAGGAAGCTGCAACTCCCTGCTTCTTGAAGCACCAACTTGAAGGGAGCCTCCAACCCCCTGAATTCTTCAAGCACCAACTTGAAAGGAGGCACCAACCCCTTGGTTGTTTCAGGCTTCTACTTGAAGAGGACTACAATCCTTCCTATCTCATCCCTTCCACCCTCACTGCACAGTTTTTATTTTTACTCTCATATATTCTGGTGACTCTGCTTCAGGTATACACATATATCTCCTGAGTCCCGCTTTCATTCTTCATTCTGATGGGTTTATATATCTTACCAAACGGTGTGCATCACTGAACCACTATGTCTCTTTAATGAATCAATGTGCCTCTTCATTAACAATATATTGTTATAGAAATTAACTTGAATTGACTTCAAATATCATTTAAATTAATTAATTTTAGTTCTTTCTTATGTCAATCTTCCTTATGGAATGATTGATTTGAGAAATCCTTCAAAAAATTACTAAGACTGTCAATTTCCTCATTACACAAAGCTCTAGTTTTGTCGAAACTCAGCTATCGTTGGATCGCAATCAAGATTTATTCTTGATCGTTGATTTCCACACCTTACTATCTTGGGAACCTAGACACTTCCTTCAACCCATTTCTAGGGCATTTGACTTAGAGCTAGAATCATGGCTTAAGTCACCATGGCATTGTTCCTTTCTTGTCTCGAAACTTGTCGTAATGGGAATACGCCTTTTGTGTCTTGAAACTTGTCACAATGGTGTTGTGCCTCTCGTGTCTTGAAACTTGTCGCAATGGGGATGCACCTCTCGTGTCTTGAAACTTGTCGCAAATGGGCTTGTGCCTCTCATGTCTTGAAACTTGTCGCAATGGGGTTGCACCACTCGTGTCTCGAAACTTGTCGCAATGGGGTTGCGCTTCTCGTGTCTCAAAAATTATTGTAATGGGGTTGCACCTCTCATGTCTTGAAACTTGTCGCAATGGGGTTTTAATACTACTTTCATGTCACACATGATAGGGGACTCAAAAATGTGGTTTTAATACTACTTCCATGTTGTGCATGGTAGGGGACTTAACAATGTGGTTTTAATACTACTTCCATGTCGCACGTGGTAGGGGACTCAACAATGTGGTTTTAATACTACTTCCATGTTGCATGTGATAGGTTAGATGGATGAAGTGCAGTACATCTATCACCATTGATCTAGAATATTTTTCAACGGCTTGATCTCTGCGTGGTTCAACGTTATTTTTCATGAGGTCATGTGCGATCTTTGTGCATTGCAACACTATTTCTCTTGAGCTTATTTCCTATGCGATCTCTATGCGATGCAATGCTATTTCTCCTGAGCTTGTGTCCTACGTCATCTATCCACAATGCAATGCTATTTCTCCCGAGCTTATTTCCTGCATGATGAAACGCTATTTCTCTCGATCTTACATCCTGCACGATGTACCATTATTTCTTCTAATATTGTGTCCTGTACGATGCTACATTATTGATCCTGAGCTTTTTTCCTACATGATGCAATGCTATTTCTCATGAGCTTGAGTCCTGTGCGATGCAACGCTATTTCTCCCGAGCTTATGTCCTGCACAATTTCTGCGCGATGCAACGCTATTTCTCCGAGCTTGTGTCCTGTGTGATCTCTGCATGAAGCAATGTTATTTATCTAAGCTCGTTGGAAAGTTTAGGACTTAAGGAATAATCTGAAATAGTATATCTTTCCTAATTGACATTAATAAGTTCTCAGATTTTAATTAATATAATTGTCAATATCTTGTCTTTTAAT
>JASDQU010109491.1:37846-63938 GCA_032191745.1 Picea mariana | reverse complement strand
ATTATCATTGGGTTTTTTCTTCCCCTTACCCTTCTTTCATTGTTTTTTCTTCCCTTCAGGCTACTGGGTGGCCTTTGGGTTAGTTGTCTGCACGGAGTGTACTTCCAACGTTTGGGTAGGAGGAGCAGCCAAAGCAGTAGTTTGGTTGGCTGCTGAGTGTTGGATAGATAACTGTTGCAATTGTTTTGTCAATTGCTCAGTGGGCTTGGTTTGTGCTGAACCAACAATACTGTCAGCATGTGGTCTAGCTCTCTGTCTAGTTTTATCCAGTATCGATCGTGGTCCATCTGGCAGGATGTTGTATAATAAACCAGACTGAGAATAGATAAGCTCAAATTGTTGAGCCCTCATGATGGCATCTTCTTCGGAGAAAACTCCTGAAGTCGCGATGTCTTTAGATAATTGTGGGACTAAAGACTTAAGGAACCACTCAAGAAGGAATGCTAGTGGGACTAGTACTTTGATTAGACTCTTTCGGCATCTCCACAGTTGGATATGATCAGATATATGGTTCGGTGTCATCTGTTCGAAATTGGAAAGCAGCTCTGTGCCAGCATTGTATCTCAAAGGTAACTGGAAATGGTTAAGGAAGGCCATCGCCAGTTCGCCAAAAGAAGAGTATCTCGAGCGATCAAGCTCAATGTACCATTTCGCGACACTCCCGATAAGAGTGCGTTGAAACAATCGCAACTGGACGGAGTCATCTTTCAAAGAGTTAGATGAACACCAAAGATGGAAGGTAGTCATGTGATCACCTGGATCTTCGTTAGGCTTGGACTTGAACTTTGGAATGTCCAAAGGAAACTTCGTTGGCATAGGAGGCCAACGTGGATTGTGACAAATAGGATCATTTAACAACCTTGTCAAATCTGGCAAGTGTAACATCGCCATGAATGGTAGTTTGGGTTGCTGCTGATAGCCTAGGAAAAAGGGTCTTGGAGTTTGACTGGCACCAGGTTGCCAAGAAAAGTTTGGCTGCTGGCCCGGATTCTGGTAGAAACCATGGCCCTGACCAGCGTAAGGATTTTTCATCTATGGAGACATCATTGGATGATTCCCCATAAAGGACATCGGATGTTGGGCATTCATCATGTTGGATGGACTTTGGGATGGATTACCCCATGCCGGTCCTGCTGGGAGAGGCATAGAAGTCTGTCTGGGGTTCCATTAACTGTGGAAAGAATTACCCCAGAACGAAATTCCAGAGGAGGGAACGGATCCTTGTTCTGAGTTCCAAGGTTCTGCTATATGTGCCCCTGACGTAGGAATAGTACCCTACGCCGGAGTAGACTGTCCAAAGATGGGAGTGCCTCCAGATGGGAAAGAAGTGGATGTGAAAGTGTTGTTACAAACTGTCCCGTTCCAAAAAAATGGTGACGAACCTACCGACATAGTGTGCGCAGGTGTTCCTTGACTCCCGACTCCAAATGAACTCGTGTGCAGGCTGCCCGGCGGACTGCTGATGCAGACCACCAAGCGAAGGGGACGAAGGAGAGATATGACCTCCAGCGTAAGGAAAAGCATTGAAAGGGATAGGAATGCCCCCAAGTTGACCTTGCAGAGGAGTGTTATAGCTCCCTGCCCTTAGACCCAAAGTCTCTAAAGTGGAGTGAGTGAGTGTAGGACTTGTACCCGAACTAGGCATACCGTATGAGAACGGAGGGCTTGTCATACTAGGTGTGAAGGGAGTTGTGGCCGTCGCGATAGATGGGGTCATTCCACTGTGTGACGTAGTTGTGACTGAGACCATGGTGGCTTGGACCGACGATGGCAAGTTAGGAGATGCTTCTCCTGTGGTAGCAACGATAGTGGGAATGGAAGAATTCCCATAGGAAGTAACAGTGTTGGGTTCCATAACTGTGTGAGGCACTGACAGGCATTCATAAAATTGGATTGGTACAATGACTGATGGCCAAGTATCAGTGGTTGGGGTTTCAACTGAACCAATATTGGCAGTTGATTCCTCCGAGAGTTGTTCGGGCTCAATGGTTTGTAACCTGGTTGCTTCGAAAGACTCTTGTTGGTCTAGCTTCAGCCTCAATGGTGGCGGGGGTGGCTCCAGTATAACCGGCGGTAGGCCCAGGAGCCTTCGTGACCAGTGGAGCTTGGGGTCCTCCACTGTGTGAGAAGATTCAAGACACGCTAAGGTATTCTACACATTCAAACAATAACACACACTAAAAAAGAAGCCCCTAATAGATAAGTCAAGCAAACACTAAACTAGTTGGAAGAACAGTTACAACAACCAACACTAGAGCAACTTACCGGTGCAAGTGCAACTCGAAAACGGAAGCACCCTCCAGGTATACTCTGCAAAGCATGGCCCGATGTCTATCCTAGGTACCACAGTATACCCCTGCAGTCACCTATGTATGTCCCTAAAAAAAATTGGCAACTAGTTTGCCAGCTCGCGAACAGTCACTAGGCGGGTACAGTCGATAGACAGGTAGACCACAATGAGCAGGGTATCAAGCCCGAAACCTGTCAAGGGTATCGAGAGCAAGTGTTCCGGAAGACAACTGATGACCTCAAACGGATTCAAGACCCACGAAGCCCTGTGGCAAATGCAAATGACAAAATGCCACAACAAATCCTTGATATGTGTTCTCCACTACGCTTGGTCTGGCTTTGGAGGGGTTATCTCCGCTACCTTTCCTCATGCGACCTCGTGTTTATCCCCTGTGTTAGAGGCGGGTCCCGGATAACTTCCACAAAACTGGACTTCTACACTCCCTATCACAGACTCCAATGCTTGGTTTTAAGTGGCCTTGGAGAGTTTCCTCTCCAACCTAATCCAAGGCTCTAGTCCTGAACTAGTATATGAACCCTACAAACAAAAAGTCTAATAGATTTTAACTTAGCGTTGATTTTATGGGATTTTTTACGTCACGGGGAATGAAGGTGAAACTGATGATGTGTAAAGACTCAAAGCAAAAATGAATGAAAAAAATGCTAGAAACAAAAGACTTTTACTAAATGCAAAAATCAACAACTTTTCACAAAGAAAGATTTCTTTTTCTTTTCAATTTTTCTAAGATTTCATGCAGCAAACATAAAGGAATTTTACTCAATTTGCGAGCTACTTATGCTCTATATGCACTGCAAAAACTTATGAACAAAAATACTTCTTCCTAGCTATTGATGCAGAAACACAATCTTCAAACAAAGAAGAAAATGAAAAGATTTTTTTTTCTCTTTTTTTTTTTTTATTTACGTGCAAATCAAGCAACAAAGGGAAAATACCGACAAGCCTAAAACCAAGAAAAATGAAATTCTATCTTAAAGCGCAGATCACAAAGAATCAGAGCAAAGACAGACAATGGCAATCAAGAAAGCAAAGATTCTTACGCTTGTCTAAAAAGCATAAAACAATTTTTTTTTATTTTTTTTTTATCTTTTCTATCAACTATCAACTAAGAAAAAAACAGGCTAAGGGTAAGAGGCCCTAACCTACTGACTGTGCAACCCTAGACTCAAACACCTGAGAGGAACACTTCTCACCACCGGAGGGGATGACTACCCTGCCTTGACTGAAAAGCAGCCTGTCGAGCATGCCTCTGTCACTGAAACAACACGCGTACGAATGCGTGTTGAGCTACCATAGAGTGCATGTACCCACGGGCTGCACTTGCACAGGCCATATGTATGTATAAAATCTAAGACAAAAATAAACACAGGCATCCCAGACCAGGAAGAGGCCTTTGGTATTGATAACCAGGGTCTCTTAAAGGCTTGGATGCTTCTTCCAACAGAAAAGAAAAATAATTGCAAAGAATAACAAAACACAATAAAGCAAACTGAGACAAGACTATGAACCAACAAGACTCAGACAGGATCCAAAAAGCCCCCTGAGAATGTATAATTATGATAGGGAAGAGGAGGACTGCCTCTCAAGCTCTTTGACTCCTACACGCTATTGAAACCTCTACAACTAGTGTTCACACGCGTGTTGTAAGATATTAGGGCATGGGTACACGCATGCAGGCCTTCTGCAGGCCACATGTACCTCTGTGTGTCTTGATAATTACCGTCAAGCAACAGTCAAGGAAAAACTGGTATAAAGAACCAGGTTCCCTGCTAGCTCTGACCTAACAGAAAACAGACAAACAAAGAAACATAAAATCTAATCCTTTGAACTACCCAAAAAACTTGACTAAATCTGGAAACCCTAAAGAGTATCTTCCCCAGTACAGTCGCCAATTCCGTTGTTGGGAAAAATACCCTATGGACTAGCAAACTAGGGTCAGACTTGCATGTAGATTTTGACCGTAAAGAAATGACTTTTTAACCTACCACCCAAAACTTAAACCCCTCTTTCACGATACATGCATGGAAAGGAACTACTAACCTTTTTATTGATGTTTGGTGTAGATCCTCAGTTGCGCTTTGCCCGCTTACTTATGCTGCTCCTTCCAAAGTTAACCTGCAATCAAGACAAAACACTATGCATGCATGCTACTTTTCTACTTGAGGGTTAGAAATTAAGCATAAATTACACAAATCATAGATAACTCATGCATTGGGATGGGAAAAGTATTCTTTTATTATTTTCAAAATGAATCAACTTACAATCAAAGTCGAGACCGGCCACCGCTCCTTGATCCTGATCCTGGGCTCCTCCTCTTCTTATGTCCTCCAACTGCTTTGTGTTAATTCTCCTTAGGCTTGAGGAAAGGCTAAAGGGTTGGGACAAATGGATTCGGAAAATGGGCAGAGTTTCTTTGCTATAATTTTCCTCTTCCAAATGGTACCCCTACCCCTTCTTTTATAGGCTAGAAGGAGCTAGGGTTTTGGACGAACTCTCAGCCATGCATGGCCGGGAGTTTCAGTTAACTGACCCATATCTTTTTGTCCCGTCAGCAACTTTCCTATTTTTCGTGATTCTGAAGGTACACGCGGGCTGTAGTGGGCCTGCTAGCATGTACTTTTATGTACACGTGGGATGTAGTGGCCCAGCTAGCGTGTACTTTTAAAAGTGGAGTTTTTAGAAGAGTTGTTCAGTAGTTTTTGGCAAAGAAGGGATATGAGTTGGCCTGATGCCAGGTAAGCATGTTTGGTGCAATTTAGGGTTATAACACCAATATCAAGTTCCAAGTCTTAATATACCCAAGAGTCATTTGTTGGACATGTTAAAACTAGGAAATTTAAGGCAATGGTTGCAAGTAGTGAGGAGTTTGATAACTAAAAAAATGAATTATAGTCCTTCAAACTATGATGTTAAGGAATACTCTATAGGCAATCCCTTACCTCTATCTGTAGAATGTATAAGATGTTGTTTAACCACTCTCTCTTCAGTGCATGGCCCACTTCTAAAACCATTTCCTATAATTGGAGAACCTTCCCCCTTTTGTGGTAATAATTATGTAATTACCCCCTTTATAATCTTAGAGAAAATCTAGGCCTTTTTATATTCTCATATGTGATTTTTCAATGAAGTACTCTTAAAGTCATTTTGATGCCATATGTGGACCTTGTTACTCCCATGGTGACTATTTGAGGGTTACATCATATAAAAATAGAATTTCAACATACAATTTGATTATGCACAATGATCAACTCAAATAACATGTTTATATTGATGGGAAACCACATATAAATGGAAAATGTTGTAGGATTTATCAATAGTTCTAGGTAAAGTGGATTTCAGGAAAATTGCATATTTATGGCATGTGAAAATGGAAATAATATTTTAATGCCAAAAAATTTCCAGGGACATATATTTGTAATGTTGCAAAACATAATTTGAATCCTGGGGATGAGTAATTATAGTTTTTATTGGGAAAAATTGTTTGATCGCTTATGACTAGGAAGATGGTCTTCTTATTGGTGTCCTTGTGGGAAGAAAGAGAAAGGCATTGTTGTTCATTCATTGTATTAGTATGACATGTAGTACTACCTACTATTTTAATGAATGCACATTTATGTTTATGCAACTTATTTGTGTTCATTATTTATGTGAATCGTGGATGTCTCATAAATAACAACATTAAATTTAGTATGATTAATCATAGTTGGTGTTTATGCTTGATTTGAAGTCATAAGATTCTATAACTTAATTGGTTGAATGTCCAAATGAATATTGTATTTCTATGTATGTTAAATCTTAATATACTAATTTATAAAATATTTGAAATTGACAAAGAAATTATGAAGACCACGAAGGAAACAACAGTACTACCTCTAGAAGTGGTACAAAACCAACTTACTACTTTCTTCATTCTCACAACTCCAATGCATCTCTCAAGGCGATAAGAGAGCAATGAGATAGAATGAAACCTGCAATGTTTTTGTTAAGATATTTAGACACTTTAGAGTTAGTTAAGATCAATTTGATCTTATGTGTCTTTAGGTAAAAGTGTTTTTCTTTAGTATACACCAGTATACATTTGTAGTTATGCAATTTGATGGTCACAATATCTAGACATAAAATGATCCAAAAACTCATATTCTCCTTTATACTAACATCTATTGATCTTTGGCTTAACACCTGATTGGTCCATAATCTCTATTTAAAGAGCTTGGAGGGTGATTTGCTGAAGATATTGTGAGAAATCTTATGTACAATTGTTTTCTTTTGCATTAATATATTGCCTCAAGTGGGGGCATTGGTTGGGGTCGTGGATTGTTTCCCTCTTAGAGGGTTTTAACCATGTACAAACATTGGTGTATTGATATTTGATCTGGTTGTGTGAGTGGTTTCTTAAAGTGTTCATCATGTGTGGAAATACTCTACTTTTTGAACATGGTATCAAATATTGTTTAAAGACCCACTCCCGATGTTGATCGAGACCTTGAACCTATGTTGCTCCATTTTTGTGTTTTTTTGGTCTGAGAGAATTATTCCATTGCATATGGAGCACTTATTTCAATTGGAAATGATTTTCGTTTCATTCAAAAAGGTTTATGTTTTCCCAAGGTATGAATATTTCCATTAGATATGGAGGTATGAAATCTGATTACATCTTTTTTTTAAATATTGAGTTAATATTTCAGTTTTACTAGTTTTATTCCTTGTTTGCTACTCTTTATGGTCTACATATGATATTTTTTGTGCACTCTGTGTGATCTTAGAAAATTATAAACAAAGAATAAAGTGTTTTCTTTTCTACATATGCTCTTTGCTCTATGCCTTATGCAAGCTCAACAAATAAAAAACATATAGATTTGTGTGGTTTTCTTCCTTATCCTTCTTTCTCGTTCAAGCACTTCTTAACTTTCATTGATGACTTCTCTATATGCACTTGGTTTATTTATTAAAACTTAATAGTGAAAATTTTGACATGTTTTTGGCTTACAAGTCCCTTGTGGAAAAGAAATCCAGACATGAACTTCAGAGTGTAAAATTCCCTAGTAGATTTACCCAGAATTTACTGGATTGTTGTTTTTTTTATTGTGGCATTTTGTCAAGCAATTTGTTGTATTTTCCTTCTAAGTTGCATTAGGGTTGATTTATAGAGTTTTTACAACAAGTAAATGAATGAAATATAACAACAATGGAAACACAACCAGATACAATAGAAATGACACAAGAAAATATCCACAAATACCTCATATCTTCATTTTATTTAAATATATAGCTGACCTTGGTACAAGAGATGGACATATTTGGAATAGAGATGGAAGAATAATGTCTATGGTTGATAATAGATCCAAGATACATAACAATAGAGAGATATAATCTCTCATGAAATCCCAATAGCTGGATGCAATATCTGAAAGATCAATTTCCTTCCCTTTTGTGCTATAGTTGGTTGCTCTGGCTGAGTTGCACCCCTCTCTCACTAGAAACTCCAAACTTTTGAAAATGGCTGAAAATATGTAGATCTGAAGATGATAAACTCATAAGAAGAGGTTCCCTGGTTTTAGTTGTATATGTGACCCTCCAAAGCTTTGTATCTTTAAGGACAAGTGTGCCCTCCTTTAGAAATTCACCCAGGTTCAGTAATAAATAATTATGAGGTGATAAACCCTAACAAATTGAAGAGAAAAGTTTCCCTAGGGATGGAAAACCCTCCTATGGTGTGATCTACTCTAGATCCACTATCCTCTAGGTAAAAATTCCTTCTCTTTCCTTGGTGGTGCACCCCAATCCTGCAAAAACCCTCAAAATGGTGCTTGACTCCACAAATCACTACTGCAAAATGATATAGAACTATGTATAATGGTGAGGGTGGAATATTTCACTACCTTGGCCAAGCTTGGATAAGGAATAGAGGAATCTTTCACCTCCTTACTGATCTCTATGGTTTTTTCACTCAAAACCCTCAAAATGTCCAAGCTATAGAGCTTGAAGATGCAAATGAGAAATGATCAAGAATGGCCTCAACAAGTCACCCTCCTTCCTTTTATCCCATATTCTAATTCTCACTGAAATTATTATTTAGTATTTTTAATGTTCTTTTCTCCAATTATTCCATAAGGCCACTTTACCTTTTTCTTTTTAATCTTTGTCACCTTTTGTAATTAACTTTAATTATTTGGTGACCCCTTTTTTAACCCTCTTTTTCCCCTTTTCCTTAGTGAGACTATAGCCTAGGGGGGAAAACTAGGCTACTAAGTCCCCCATGGTCAATATCATATGGAAGGGGACATTACAGTCTCCCCTACTGGAAATTTCTTTCCCATAAGAAATTCCAAACTCGGATGCTGCAAAACCTATTCAGCCTCCCAAGTGGTGTCCTCTATTGGTAAATTCTTCCATTTGATCATATATTCCTTGATGATCCTGTTTATTAGCCTTTTCTCCTTCATATCTAATATCTCCTTTGGTATCAAAATCAATTGGACCTCCTCATCAACAAGTGTAAACTCTTCATTAGTAGTAACATGTTGTCCCACTTCTTTCTTTAGGAAAGACACATGGAAGACATTATGAATCTTTCTCCCTGGTGGTAACTCTATCTCATATGCAACTGCTCCCACCTTCCTCCTTAACCTATATGGCCCCTAAAAATTAGGTTTGATCTCCTCAGTGCCACATTTTTTGATGGAATCCTACCTATATGGTTGGAGCCTTAGGTAGACTAAGTCCCCCACCTCAAAATTGTGCTCCACTCTATGTTTATTTGCATAAATTGTTTGTTGGTTTTGGCTCTTTGCAAAGGATCCTTGATCTCCCTGATTATGCCTTGACTCTCTTGTATCCACTCCTTAATCATAGGGGCTCTACTATCTCTAAAGTAAATATCCATGAAGGTGAGTGAATCATAGCCATATAGTGTTCTGAAAGGATACATATCGATGGACATGTGGTGAGTGGTATTATAACAATATTCACCCAAATGCAGCCACTTGACCCACTCCCTTTGTTGATCTGTCACATAATTTCTGAGGTATCCTTCCACCCATTTGTTGACTATTTTAGTTTGACCATCTTTTTGTGGATTATAGTTAGTGCTAGGAGTCAACTCCATACCAATAAGACGAAATAGCTCCTCTAGAAAGTGCTCATGAATCTATTGTCCCTATCACTCACAATAGTCTTGGGTAGCCCATGTAATATAAAAATCTCCCTAAAAAATAAGACTTCTATCTATGATGCGCTATACTCCATGGATATAGAAAAACAATGAGCAAATTTTTTCAAGCGATCTACCACCACAAAAATTCCATCCTTCCCCTGTGCCCTGGACACTCCTGTAAAAAAAATCCATAGATATGCTTTCCCATTTGTGCTCTAGAATGGGGAGAGGCTATAATAAACATGAAGCGTGGGTGTGTTCATCCTTGTTTTTCTGACATGTGACACACTCCCTGATGTGGTGCATAACATCCTCCTTGAGGCCCCTCCAAGCGAGCCTTTCTCTAATCTGTATATAAGCCTTGAGAAACCCCTGATGCCCTACTAGTGGCGAGTTATGAAATTCTTGCAACAACTTTTCCTTAAATTTGGATTCAAGGAACAAATATATCCTCCCTTTATAGTATATGATATCATCCACAATATTGTACATGTAATCCTGGACTTGGCCATCCATCAATTCACATGCAAACTTATTTTTTGAGTATTCCACCAACAAGTGTGATTTCCATTCAACTGATATTTCCAGCATGGAATAAGATGAGGGTCTTCTAGATAAAGAATCTTCTACTACATTGTTTTTCCCTTTAACAAATTCTATGTCAAATTCATAGGCTTTGATTTTACTCACCCATTTCTATTGCCTCTCATTAATATCCTTCTCCTCAAGAAAGTATTTGAGGCTGTTATGATAAGTTTTGACTACAAATTTCGTTCCCACCAAGTATTCTATGAATTTGGCTAGTGCATGCACAATGAATATCATCTCCTTATCATATATGGTATATAAGAAATCATGCCCTCTTAATTTTTTTCTCTCAAAAGCAATAGGATGACTATTTTGCGTGAGTACAACCCCAACTCCTTCCCCTGATGTGTTGCACTCTAATATGATTGGCCGGGAAAAATATGGTAAGGTTAGGACTAAACAAGTGCTCATGACCTTCTTCACTTTATCAAAATCCAGTTGTGCTTAATCAATCCACTTGAATGCACCCTTTTTGGTCAAATCAGTTAGTGGTGTGCATAGTTGTGAAAAACCTTTAACAAAACTCCTATAATAGCTACAAATTCCAAGGAATCCCTTGAGCTCTATAAGTGTCTTAGGTATGGGCCAATCTAAAATAGATTGGATCTTCTCCTGATGAACTTGCACCCCTTATGCCCCAATGATATTCCCCAAGTATATTACCTCTATCATCCCAAATTCTCACTTGGACTCTTTTGCGTACAATGACTATTCTTCCATGATGTTCAAGATCTCATCTACATGCTTGAGATGATCCTCCCAGGTTTTGCTATATATCAGTAAATCATCAAAGAAAACAAATAAAAAATTCCTTATTTACTTATTTAATATATGATTCTTACATGATTGGAAGGTGGCTGGCGCACTGGTTAGTCCAAAAGGCATAACTAAAAATTCATAATGCCCGTAGTGACACCTGAAAGTTGTATTATGTATATCTTTTTCCTTCATCTTAATCTAATTGTATCCTGAGCACAGATCAATTTTTGTGAAATATATTGCACCATGAAGCTCATCCAATAGATCATCTATCCATGGAATGGGGTACATGTTTTTTTGTTTAAGGCTCTGTAATCAATTCACATGCACATTGTTTCAACCTTCTTTTTGACCAACACAACAAAAGATGCAAACGGGCTTGAAATTGGCCTAATATGCCCCATGTCCAAAATTTCTTTGATGGATTTATCGATTTCATCCTTGAATTTATTTGGGTGCCTATAAGGTGTGTTAATGACAGGTTTGGCACCTGCCTCTAGTTCTATAATGTGTTCAAATCCTCTATCTGGTGGTTTTCCTAGAGGAATCTGTCCAAAAACCTTCTCATGCTTGTGAATTATCCTTTGTATGTCTAGTGATTAGTGTTGGTTCTTATCCTAGATTTTTTGGGTGACAACTAGATACTCTGCTACATAAGCCACGTCCCCATGCCTGAAAACATCCTCCATGTGCTTTGCTAAAACCACCTTGGGTGTATTCTCTGTCATTCCCTTCAAGTTTACCCTTTTTCCTTCTTCAAAATTAAATGGCATCTCCATGGTATTGTAGTTGGTAGTGATGGGTCCCAAGGTGTTAAACCATTGAAATATAAGTATTTCATTAGTGTCTAGAAGATCCATCACATAGAAATATTGAGTTAAGTTGTGCCTACCCAAAGTGAGGCTCATCAGGGGAATATACCTATCACATGGCATGGTGTGCCCTCCTGCTACCTACACCAAATAACCCTAAAAATCAATCATGGCTAGATGTCTCTTGTTCACTAAAGCAACATCGATCAAATTATGGGAAGCCCCACCATCAATAAGCATTGTGACCCTTTGTACTTGAAGGACTCCTCTTATCCTGAAGGTACTAAACTTTTGCATTGCATTGATGGATTCTATTACAACCTTCTTGATCCATGTTGCATTGTGCATTGTCTTGTACTCCCCTTCCTCCTGTGTGTGCTCATCTTCTGCTTGGGTCACCTCCATATTTTGAAGATGTCTGTTAAGAACCAAATATCAATATAGCATAGAAAAACCTCAGAATAAGTACTCAATTCCTGGAAAAAGAGTGAAACTCAAATAATAAGCCTCTTTGAGGGGGCAACCTCCTTATGCCCACATAAATGTAAAATTACAAGATGATTCAAAATGAAAATGTCTCCTTGGTATATATAGGAGATTAGGAGGTATAATTACAACTAATGGACTAAAGCCGACATAAAGAAAATAACATTACTAATATAATATGCCCTAATTAAGGGGTAATGAGCCACTATTTAGGGCTTAAAATGCCCCTCCCTTGAGACAAGTGTTGTCTGCAATGCTTCAGTAACTCTAGATGCTTCTGTATAAAAGACTCATCTTCCCAAGTGGAATCTTCAGCTGATAGTTTCCTCCATTTAATGAGATACTCTGAAATGGATCTATTCCTCAGCTGATGAATTCTTGTGTCAGTGATGGCTTCAGGATCTAATATGATTTTTCCTTCCTCGTCAACTTCTGGAAATATAGTTTGAACTGGGATCTTGTCACCTATAACCTTCTTTAAGCACGAAACATGGAAAACTGGGTGTACTCGTGAAGATGCAAGCAACTCCAATTTGTATGCCATAGTACCAATATTTTGCAACACCTTATAAGGGCCATAGTACTTTGGTGGTAATTTGTTATCCTTCTTGGCTTGCTTGAGGGACATCTGTTTGTATGGTTGTAGTCTTAAAAGAACCCAATCCACTACTTCAAAACTTCTTTCACTACGATGTTGATCTGCTTGTTGTTTCATACGATTTTGTGCCATGTTCAGGTTGTCCTTTAATATTTGGAGAACTTGTTGTTGATGCTCGATGTGATCTTGCACTGTTTGAACCTTAGATTTTTCTTTTAGAGAAGAAAGATGGAAGGAGGGTGGTATCCATAGAGTGCCATAAATGGTGTCATTTTTGTTGCAGTATGAAAGGAAGTGTTATACCACCATTCTACCAAGGGTAACCATTTGAACCATTGTGTTTGTTGATCAGAGACGAAGCAACAAAGGTAGACTTCTAGACATTTGTTCACTATCTCGGTTTGTCCACTAGATTGAGGATGATAGGATGAGCTATGAGCCAATTGAGTACCCAAACAAGAAAATAATTCTGTCCAAAAATGTCCAGTGAAGATGTGATATCTGTCACTTACAATAATCTTTGGGCTGCCATGTAGATTTTGAATTGTCTCTATGAATGTGGTGGAAACTGTACTAGCTTTGAACGGATGAGAGAGTGCACAAAAGTGTGCGTACTTGGTCAATCTATCAACAATCACCATGATGACACTCTTTCCTTCAGACTTTGGTAACCCTGTGATGAAATCCATGGAAACATCCTACCAACGCTGACTTGGGATGGCTAATGGTTGTAAAAGACCTGGGGTCTTAATTGTTTCCACCTTATTTTGTTGGCAAACCAAACATTCCGCCACAAACCTTTGAACATCATTTTTAAGGCCATCCCAAAAAAATTCCTTCTTGATCCTATGGTAGGTTTTTAAAAATCCTGAGTGCCCTCCTACTGGAGAGGTGTGCAATTCCAATAGTACCTTTTGTTTGAATTGGGATTTCTTACATAAATATAAGCGATCTTTGTACCATAGTGAATGATTTTGCCATGTAAATGTATCTGATGTACTGGAATCCTGCTGTAACCTTTGAATGAGAGTCCACACTTTTTTGTTATTCTTCCATTCATCCCTTTCTTCTATTATCCAATTGGGTTGGATGATTGAGATAGCATAGAGAAAGGCCTCAACATATTCATCCTTCCTTGAGAGTGCATCTGCCACAACATTTTGCTTCCCTTTTTATAGACGATTTCAAAATCATAACCCAATATCTTGGTTACCCATTTTTGTTGTTCTTCTAAAGATAGTCTTTGTTCCAAGAAGTATTTAAGACTATCATGATCTGTTTTGACCTTGAAGTGCCTACCTATTAGGTAAGGACACCATTTCTTCAATGCATGTAGTATTGCCATCATTTCCTTCTCATAAATGGGTTTGTGTTAGTCCTTTCCCTTGGGTGGTCGACTTTCAAAAGCCAGGGGCCTTCCTTCTTGCATTAGGACAACACCAATTCCATTTCCCGAGGCATCACATTCCAAAATAAAGGTTTTTGTGAAGTCTGGAGTGGTCAAGACAGAAGCTTTGCACATCACCTTTTTAAGTTGTTCAAAAGCTTTAGTTGCCTCTGGAGTCCATGAAAATGCATCCTTCTTAGTTAGTGCCATTAAAGGTGATGCTATTCTTCCATAGTGTCGAACAAACTTGCGGTAGTAACCTATCAAACCCAGAAATCCTCTAAGATTCTTCAATGTTTTTGGAATCGGCCAATCCATCATGGCCTTAATCTTGTTAGGGTCTACCTTGACACCTTCATGAGATACAATATGACCCAAATACTCTACCTCCTTCACTCCAAAGAAACATTTGTATGGTTTGGCATATAGTTGTTGCTCCTTTAGTAGTTGTAGCACCTTGTCAACATGTCACACATGATCTTCCCAAGACTTGCTATAGATTAGTATATCATCAAAAAATACTAACACAAATTTTCGAAGGAAGGGCTTGGAAATGGAATTCATCAACCCTTGGAATGTGGAATGTGCATTCGTAAGGCCAAAAGGCATGACCAAAAATTCATAATGGCCTTCATGAGTTTGGAATGTTGTTTTTGGGATATCTTCTTCCTTCATTCTAATCCGATGATACCCTGAACGAAGATCCAACTTTGTGAAATAGATTGCTCCATGTAGTTCATCTAACAATTCATCAATGACAGGAATGGGAAACTTATCTTTAATAGTGATCTTGTTGAGCTCTCTATAATATGGACACATACACCATGAGCCATGTTTCTTGAATACCATTACCATCAGTGCAGAGTAAAAACTTTGTCTAGGTCTAATAATGCCAGCCTCTAACATTTCTTCAACCATGCGCTCAATTTCACTCTTCTGGGCATAAGGGTATCTGTATGGCCTGATGTTAGGAGGAGCACTGCCAGGAATTAGGTGAATATCATGATCATGATTTTGAGTGGGTGGAAGTCCTTTGGGAATATCTTCAAATACTTTGGAATGCTTATCAATGATCCCTTAGAGATCTAGAGGAATGGATGGCTTAGATGTTTGAACATCTAGTGAGCATAGTTGGGCAATAACACCTTGATTCCCCTTTTTCAATAATTTTTCATGCCATTAGAGATTATCACCTTACCGAGTTTCCCTGTGATACCTCTTAGCTCAATTTCTTTTCCTTCTAATGAAAATTTCATGAAAAGTTCTTGAAAATTAAGAGCCACTGTTCCTAATGATTGTAACCATTGGATTCCTAGTACAACATCAACACCACCCATGGGTATAGAAATCATTGAACTATTCATTACATATTCCACCATAGTAATATTGATCTTATTGCATTTTCCTGAGCAATTGATAGTTCCTCCATCTGCAATCATTACTTGAAACTCTGGTGCTGGATATACAAAGCAATTGATATCTTTGGCTAATTTATAGTGAATGAAATTATGAGTACTGCGAGAATCAATTAGGACTACTACCTTTTTCTTTTTGACATATCCTTCGATCTTGAGGGTTTGAGGAGTGATAATTCTAGCCAATGCAATACACGATATCCTAGGAGTCAACTCTTTAGATGAAATTGATTCTATGTTTTCATCTTGATATGGTTCTTGTTCATGTTCTTGTTCTTCTTCCTCTTCACAATCTATGTAGAATAATTTCTTCTCACCACACTTATGTCCCTTACTGTACTTGTTGTCATAATTAAAGCATAAACCTTTTTCTTTTCTTTCCTCCAATTGTTGAGGTGTTTTAGAAGAAGGAGAATNATGTTTTCATCTTGATATGGTTGTTGTTCATGTTCTTGTTCTTCTTCCTCTTCACAATCTATGTAGAATAATTTCTTCTCACCACACTTATGTCCCTTACTGTACTTGTTGTCATAATTAAAGCATAAACCTTTTTCTTTTCTTTCCTCCAATTGTTGAGGTGTTTTAGAAGAAGGAGAATTATTCTCTCTATAGATGTTAGGATTGGTCCTTCTAGTTTCCATAGCCATATTTTTACTTTCAACATTTCTTGCCACCCTAAATGCATTCTCCAATGATTTGGGTTCCCAAAGGTGAACCTCATGTTGAATGTTATCTCTTAAAGTTCCTATGAATACATCAATCAAGTGCCCATCTGGAATATCTGTTACCTTTCTATTCAATCTTTGGAAATTCTCAATGTGCTCTGTAACTGAACCCTTTTGCTTGATATTTATCAATTGGCTAAAGATGGTATTGCTCCTTGTATCCTCATAGTGTGCTATCATTTCTTCCATGAAAATTATCCAAGTGACGAGTGATTTACGAGAACAAAGCCATCTATACCATACAAATTGATTGGGTTCTAAATATAAAGAAGCAATTTGTACCTTTTGTGTATGTGGAACATTATGTAGATCAAAGAATTGCTCCATCTGAAGTATCCATGTGATAGGGTCCTTGCCACCAAACTTCCGCATATCGATCTTAGGAATGTGGTTGGTCTTCAACCCAAAGTTAGAGTTTCTCCATTCTTGATTCACCTTCCTTGTGTCCTCATCATGAATTTCATGGGATACATTTTCACTTTCATGTTTCCTCTCTATTATGATTTTTTTCAATCCTTCCATGATCTCCTCTTTTAAACCATCCATCTTAGTATTTATTGGCTCCAACTTAGCTTCCATCTCTTGTAGTTTATCTTTTTTTATTGTCTTCTTTTGTAAATCATTTATGTCCCTACACATTTCTTCACCTTCATCAAGAGTCAAATTAGGATTTTCTGGAGGCTTATTTGGTGTAGAAGTTCCCTTTTTGGGTGGCATGTTGGCCAAGTATCACTTTTGAACCTTGATTTTGAGGTGGTTCTACTAGACAATCTTTCTTCTGCTGTATCTCCAAAGTTTTGGCCCTTTCGGGTATGAAACTTCTTTTTTGTAGTTCTATGATATTTCTTCTCTGCAATGCCACAGGTCTGATCAAAGTTGGATGTGCCAAGTGGAATTTATGGTAACTTCCCCAAAACTTGCTGATTTTTGGCCTTTCCAGGAGATCTCACTTGTATAGCATGTCCCGCAC
Organism: Picea mariana; assembly: GCA_032191745.1. Classification (NCBI taxonomy): domain Eukaryota; kingdom Viridiplantae; phylum Streptophyta; class Pinopsida; order Pinales; family Pinaceae; genus Picea; species Picea mariana. The sequence continues at coordinate 46,737 of JASDQU010109491.1, read as the reverse complement.
AAATAAATGATATGAAATTTTGAAACTTGTACCATAAATACTAAAGACTATCCACTATCCAATGAAACTAGTCTCACTCAATTTGGATACTCTAAGAAGAAGTTATGATTGTTTTACCTGGAACACCTTCTTGAGACTAGTCAATAGGACTAGTCAGATACCCTATCTTCCACAGGGTGTATCTACAAATTTAAGATGACCTAGAAGCTGAAATTTTTACCGCAAATACCTTACTAATTTATGTGAATAGCCTCCAGATTTCAGTGTCTGCAACATTACAGAAATATTTTTATAGCAAAAATTACGCAATGACTCAGTTCAGGATGATTCCAGAACCCTATATTTCACAGGCTGTATCTCTGAAATTGTAAGGTCTCAAGAGATGAAATTTTAACCCAATGTACCTTGATCCGTCTAATGAATATACTCCAAGACGTTTCTTCTGAAACATTTTAGAAAAAAAGTTATAGCGAAAATACCAAGGTGTCTCAAATGTAGTAGCGAAACCCCAAGACCTTGAGCTCTGATACCATATGTTAAGAACCAAATACCAATATAGCATAGACACACCTCATAATAAGTACTCAATGCCTTGAAAGAGAGAGAAACTCAAATAATAAGCCTCTTCGAGGGGGCAACCTCCTCGTGCCCACATAAATGTACAATTACAAGATGATTCAAAATGAAAATGTCTCCTTGGTATATATAGGAGACTAGGAGGTGTAATTACAACTAATGGACTAAAGTCGACATAAATAAAATAACATTAATAATATAATATGCCCTAATTATGGGGTAAGGAGCCACTATTTAGGGCTTAACAATGTCCAACATCATCTTCCTCCTCATTGTCTGAAAGAACCTTTATGTAGTGTATTTTCCCTTTTCCCATGCATCTATGCCCTGACTCCTATGGTTCCTTGCAAGTACAACATAGTTGCTTCCTTCTCAACTCCCTTCTTGTGGCTTCATCAAATTTTCTCTTACCCTTGTCAACCACTCTTTGATCTCTTCCTCTTGGAGTAAGTGGGGGTCTTCGAGTAAACTTTTTTATGGAAGATGCTCCCTCCAAATCTCTAGTCTTCCAAATCACATCCTCTAGTGTGGTAGGATTAAAATCCTTGAACTAGCCATGCAAGGGATCTGTTATCCCTTCAGAAAAGAGCATCACCAACCTATATTCTAACACATATGGAACCAACACTGCTATTCTTTGAAATTCCTCTATGAATGTTTCCACTGAACCTGTTTGTCTAAGCTGTGTGAGATCACAGAAGTGAAGTTCTAGGTCCCCCTAATCAAATATATCCATGAGTCTCTATGTGAACTCTATATAAGAGATAATGTGTGCATGCCCCAAAGTGGTCATTCCATGGTACCACCATTCATGGGCCTTTCCTTCCAAATATAAGGTAGAAAATTTGATGGCATCCAACTTCATCATGGGGTTTAGTTGTAGATAGGCATCCAATTTATGTACCCATGCCTTTGCTGAAGATTAAGTTGTTCCATCAAAGGGGAAAATCTCCATTTTTCCTGCTTTTCACCCTAGCTCATTGTTACCCCTATGAATTCCCTAGGCCTTCCTCTATACTTAATTCCATTCAAATATTGTAACTTTGAAGAATATTCTACCTGAGAGAGAGTTGAATAATATTATTATATTATATTTAATTAGGCCCTATTGTGCCTTAGTAAAAGTCGGCCCTATTGTGCCTTGACAGTTAATTGTAAATTAAGAGGGTAAAATGACAGGTCGACCCAGACCTAATTATAGGTTCGCCAGACCATTATTTATAAGAGAGGCCAGTGCCTCATTTGGACACACATACACACTCAACTCTGCAGTGCACAAGTCTTGGAGGAGAAACTGCTGCAAGTGGGGGTGACATCAAGAAGGGTTTTTAGTCTATCTCTTGGTATTTCTGGGTTAAGTGGTGCAGCACTCTTCCTAGTGAAGGAGTAGAGGAGGATATTTTGTTTGGTCTTTGGTCTATATATATTGAGGAAGTTTTTGTTGGGTTTTCTCCCTCATGAAGGTTTCCTAGGATAATCTGTGTGTCTCTATTGTTTCTGTAATTGCCTCTCTTTTAATGATCTTATTTATGCAGCTAATGTGCTAAATGATTATAATAATAAAGAAGAATTGTAATTGCTAGTTGTATAAGTAAAAACGGCAACATGGTATCAGAGAAGGCCTGAAAGAGACTAACTCACAGTTTATAAGAAGTGGCTAGCTTCAACGCACCCTCTCCAAGATTCAATTTTTAGTGTTGTAGCTGCTGCATAATTAAGGTTTCTGCATAAACCCTAAGTGTGATGTTTTCCATGTTTGATGAGATCATTGGAGAAAGTAACCACACCTAGGAACTCTCCCTAGGAGGGTGCATCTAGTCCCTGGATTATAATTCCAAAATTTGAAGTTTGAAAATTAGGGTTCATCTTAAAACCCTAAGTTGCAGTTGCAGTATTAGTTGCAGTGCCAGTTCCTTCGTGCTAGTTCCTTCATTCTAGTTGCAACACCAGTTGCAATGCCAGCACCAGTTGCAATACCAGTTGAAATACCAGTTGCAATACTAGTTGAAATACCAATTGCAATACCAGTTGTGGTGAAAGTTTTTTTGAAGTGTTGGGACTGATTTTTATTGTCGTAGTATGCCTTACCATAGAAAATATCTATCTACCTTTAAATTACAAGTTGCAACACCTTTGAAGTTTTAAAGGTTTATTATTTATTGCTGCTACTTCCAGATGGTGCCACTACCCGTCGATACTATCAGAGGTATATACTTACACATGTTTAAACTATATCATTAATTTTTAAAGGGTATTTGCAGGAGAAAGGATCTTTTGTCTAAACAAAAATTGTAGATCCAAAGGGATCTCAAATCCAACACATTCAAAGGAACTATGCACCCCAGTTTTTATTACTTTGATATGCCTCTACTTGTTATGGAATTATTGTAATCTTATGAATATACAAGTTGCATTTTGATCTATTGAAGTTATCGTACTAACCATTGGTCAAAATTAAAGTCAAAGTATTATATTGATTAAAGTTGAGATTATAGAGTTTATTCTCTAACTTATATTTCTGATAAGAAAGCATATTATCTTAGTACATGGGACAGGTTGAAGAGAATACTTTTCATCTTGAGTGAAGGAGAATCGAAAGAAAAGCAACAACACTCACTCTTTAGGACAATACTCTAGGTTCCAAGTTTGATTGATTAAGTTGATAAGATTCAAATTTTCACATGTCAAGTTAGATAGACTGCCTCATTACAAATAAACACTATAGTTGTGATACCAATCTTTGAAATTTTTTATTATTGAATACTTGGTATCATGTGAACACTATTGAGATAAATGCTTACTGTAGTCATTTACTAGATATAACTAACATATCCTCTAGGGGAAACTTCTTGTTTTGTTTCTAGGTTACCATGGAGGAATGATTGATCACAACACTAGAAGAGTGTTTCTCTCATTCCTTATATTATTGTATTTCTTAAGTTTTACCCTTGTTTTAGGCAGGTCACAAGTGATAGCTCTGAAGGAGATACCATGACGATTGTTCTCACTATTATTTCTATTATTATTATAAAGAGTATTATTATTGTTTATTGTTTTTCCCTTTTTGTTCTTGTTCCGGGCAGGTCACAGGTGATAACCTTGAAGGGATCTATAGTGATGGTTGCAGGAGGCAACATATTAGATGAGATATGGAGCAAACTATCCAAATTGTATACATGATCATATACATCCATGTACCAAAGAAGATGAAGAATAAGCTAATTTTGAGATACATAACATCTCATATGGAGATTGATTGTAAGGAGCAGAACGCTCCAAATATGACCAAACATTAGAATAGAACTCACATTAGACTTGGTCAATGGATAATGAAGCCACCTTGACAGGAAGCATAATTTGTTTGAAGTTTAACTCAACTTTTCATACTAAGACTTGGTATTAAAAAACCAAGTATATCTTGCAGAGAATATGAAGTCTTTGTAGACTCAGAAGAAATCAAGACTCAGAGTAAGCCTGATCTCTGAAAGGATTAGATGGGAAAAGAGACATCTTCTAGGACTAGAAGATATATTCCATGAGTTGATAAGACTAGATCATAGCTTCAAAGACCTCTAGGAGACATGAAATATTTTGAGAATATTCCCTTGTTTCAATGAAAGAGGAGGAAGCCGGTCAGAAGGACTGGGATATGGATTTTTTCTTAAGACCAGAAGGGAAGTGAATGGTGACTTCCAAGATTGATCTAACATATCAAGCATGTTGTAGATAATAGTATAGAGATGTACAAATATTGATTTATGTTCAGAAGATTCTCCCAACAAGAGGGAGAAGACTATGACGAGACAATTGCTCTAGTAATCAGAAGAAGTATATATAGAACAACATGATTCATTAAAAAAAAAAAAAACAACACAGTATGATATTTAGAGGGAGCAGGTATGACAATCCATGTATTTTAGATTGAGTTATCTCCAGTTCCAAGTTGGTGCAGTAAATTAGTCGGGCCATGGAGACATGACTACAATAGAAGATTGAGTTACCTCCAGAGAAAGAGGTTAAGATACCCTCAGTGTCAGTCATTGAGACACTCTCATTTTCATATGAATATGTCGTCGTGTTGGAGTAGAGAAGATAATCTCAGAGTTCAATAACTACAGTGAGAACATAGGAGTGACTCTCAACTTCAGAAATAGCAGTTGCAGGTATAGAGTCCCTGTTTCAGAAGAACAATTGCAGAAAGATCATAGGACATACTCTCAGGCAGTAAGACATATTGTGATTTGCAGAAAGCACATAAAGCTAACACATGATTGTGCATATTAAGTTACAACTAAGAAAGTGTATCGGGTTGGTACAATGTGATGTGAAAAATTGGTTTCAAAGTACAGGACAGGAAGACTCATGTCTGCAAGTTGAAGCAAGCTCCAAGAGCTTGGTATGATAGGATTGATAGTTTTTTGATGAGCTTGGGCTTTAATAAGAGTAAAGTTGATTCTAATATTTACTTCAATGTTATGAATGATGAGCCAATTGTATTGCTACTATATGTGGATGAATTATTCTTGACATGAGAATAAAATCTCATCACAGATTGCAAAGGAATCTCACTGCAGAATTTGAGATGAAAGACCTAGGCCTGATGCATTATTTCTTAGGTCTTGAAATATGGCAAATCCCATTAGAGATTTTCCTTAGTCAAGGAAAGTATGTTGTGGAAATTCTGAAGAGATTCGACATGATTGAATGTAGAGACATGTCCACTCCTATGGAGACGAATATGAAGTTATTGGTTGACACTTTGTCAGAAATAGTTGATGTTACTCTATACAGACAAATTATTGGTTCGTTTATGTATCTGACAAATACCAGACCATATATATGCTTTGTTGTGAACACCTTGAGTCAGTATCTGGTGGAGCCAAGACGTGTTCACCTTGTAGATGCAAAGCATGCAATGAGATACCTTAAGGGTACATTGGAATATGGACTCTGTTATACTGGAGATCGTGACTTCAGATTGTATGGCTATACTGATCTAGATTGGACTGGAAGTGCTTCACATAGAAAAGGCACTTCATGATGTTGTTTTAGTTTGGGGTCAACCATGACTTTGTGGAAAAGAAGGAAGGAATTCAATATTGCTCTTAGTATGGTAGAAGCAGAGTACATTGCACCATGTTCTACTAGTTGTGAAGCCATATGGCTTCAGAAGTTGTTGATAGGTTTGTTTGATCTGGAGATGGAATCTACCATGGTTCTATGTGATAACCAAAGTTTCATAAAGATGACAGAGAACCTAGTGTTCCATGATAAGATGAAGCACATAGAGATACGATACCACTATATTTGTGACATGGTGCAGAGGAGATCTGTAAATATCCAATATGTTGGAACAAATGAGTAGGTTGCAGATGTGTTGACTAAGCCTTTGTCTCGTGTGAATTATGAGTACTTTTGAGACAAGCTTGGTGTAGTCTGAAAGGACCTCCCTCGAAAGGGGGAGCGATGTTGATGATACTATGGTATCCTGACCAACAAAGGGTAGCTCAGTTAGGATTTTATATCCTAGGGGACTTATCATCCCTAGGCAGATCCTGAAGGTCCGGTAAGGACAATATGTCAGAGTACCTATGCATGTATATGCCAACTGTGGTCAGTAGTGGTAGCTCATTTAGGATTTTATATCCCAAGGAATATTATGATTCCTGGGAAGATCCCAAAGGTCCGATAAGGATGGTCTATTAGAGTACCACGAGGTAGCTCAGTTAGTATTCTATATCCTAGGGAATCTTATGATTCCTAGGAAGATCCTGAAGGTCCGGTAAAGATGGTCTGTCAGAGTACCACAAATTTTATTGTTGATGCACCTACTTCATTTTGTTGCCACATATAGATGTTGATGTTCCAATGTTGTGCTGTTGATGTTATTGTTCTAGATTCATACTGTTGATGATGTTGATGTTCCAACCTCATGTTTTTTTTTTTATGATGATGTTATTCCAGCTTCGTGTTGTTGATGTTGATGTTCCAACCTCATGTTGTTGTTGATGATGGTGTTATTCCATCTTCATGTTGTTGTTGATGATGATGTTACTCCAACTCCGCTCTGTAGATTATGATGATGTTCAGTTTCTATTGATGTTGATAATGAGAAAAACTTTTGATGACCTATAGATATGACCGACAATGTTCCCAATGTTGATGGAAATGTCCCCTCCTCTTGATGATGTATTGATTCCAGTCAATTGTTATTGATGTTTTCAGTAGAATACCCTTCTTGTTAAGGGGGAGTGTTGAAATATTGCAACTTCGAAGAATAGTCTACCTGAGAGAGAGTTGAATAATATTATTATATTATATTTAATTAGGCCCTATTGTGCCTTAGTAAAAGTCGGCCCTATTGTGCCTTGAAATTTAATTGTAAATTAAGAGGGTAAAGTGACAGGTTGACCCATACCTAATTATAAGCTAGCTATACAACTATTTAGAAGAGAGGCCAATGCCTCATTCAGACACACATACACACTCAACTTTGTAGTTCATAAGTCTTGGAGGAGAAACTGCTGCAACTGGGGATGACTTCAAGGAGGGTTTTTGGTCTATCTCTTGGTATTTCTGGGTTAAGTGGTGTGCTACTCTTCCTAGTGAAGGAGTAGAGGAGGATATTTTGTTCAGTCTTTGGTCTATCTATATTGAGGAAGTTTTTGTTGGGTTTTATCCCCCATGAGGGTTTCCTAGGACAATCTGCGTGTCTCTATTGTTTCTGTGATTGCCTCTCTTTCAATGATCTTATTTATGCAACTAATGTGATAAATTATTATAATAATAAAGAAGAACTGTAACTGCTATCTGTATGAGTAAAACTTTAACAAATTCCACAATATTATGATAATGTGACTTGTTTACTAAAACCTACGCTCAAGGATGCATACTCTCTTGCATACTCCTCAAATTTATCTTCTACCTCCATACACCCCTGTAAGTGAGAATCCTACTATTGTGCATCTGTAAAACTAGGCATGTAAGGCCTAGGCATGACCCTGCTACTCCCTGGAACCCTGTTGTTTGTGCCCCCAAAGAGGATTCGTCCCTCAGTATAGGTCCTATGATTATATGCAACATGATAATGATCTCCCCCATGAGATCCACTAGCCCCATTGTTTCCTCCATAATTAGGTGGTTCCTTGCCTTGTACCATATGCATGAGTAGTTTTGTGATGTTGTTTTGTCGTGCATCCACCGAAGCAATCAATTGCTTTTATCCCTGTTCAATAGTTTTCAAAGTTGTCTTGAGATAAATATGTCCCTTTGAAAAGTTCTCTTTTGTCTTTTACAAGTGAGGTTTCATGTCAAACTGTGTCCTGTCAATAGAGTGTTGCATTTCCTAAACTATTTTTTCCAAATTAGTCCCTTTGTCATTACCATCCCATGTTTCTTGTCTCTCCTCCATTTCTAGAATCATTTCTGGTTCTCCTGCCTTTCTATCCTTATTCCTTATATTGTATCCTTCCATTAGCAATCCTCACAGGATGGGAGGATTTGTGCTTTGATACACTGTAAAATTCCCAAGCAAATTTACCCAGAATTTACCAGATTATTGTTTTTCTAATTGTGGTATTTTGTCAAGCAGTTTGTTGTCTTTGCCTTCTAAGTTGCGTTGGGGTTGATTTATAGAGTTTTTACATCAAGTGAATTAAGGAAATATATAACCAATGGAAACACAAACATATACAATAGAAATAACACAAGAAAATAGCCACAGATACATTAGATTTACATTTTATTTAAATATATAGCTGACCTCAGTACAAATATGGACATATATGGAATAGAGATAGAATAATAATGTGTGTCTAATAATGGCTCCAAGATACAATAAAAATAGAGATATATAATCTCTCTTGAACTCCCAATAACTCCATGCAATATCTTAAATATCAATTTCCTTCCCTTTTGTGCTATAGTTGGATGCTTTGGCTGAGTTGTGCCCCTCTCTTGCTGGAAACTCCCTAGGAATTTTGTCCCTGCTAGATCTAGCCTCCAAAATCCTTAAAATGGTTAAAAACATGTATATATTAAGATGATAAAATCATAGGAAGAGATTCCCTAGTTGTAGTTGTAGATCTGACCCTCCAAAGCTCTGTATCTCTAAGGACAAGTTCACCCTCCTTCAAAAATTCGTCCAACTTCAATAATAAATAATTATGAGGTGATAATGATCCGGATTTTATGAGCAGAACGAAATGAATACATATTATTAATAGGTGCTTAACACAAAAATAACAGAGATACAGTAAAACTGGTTTTCTATTAATAATGAAATAAGCTGAAACTGTAAAAATGCAGCGGAAACA